>JAOUQT010085330.1:0-31965 GCA_025769995.1 Xyliphius kryptos
TGATGGCTGTAGCGTTCAGTGTTGGATACGGAGCTCCGTTACTGATAGCGGTCATCACTGTAGCATCTACAGCTGGACCCAAGCAATATATTCAAACTGGATACAACTGCTGGTTGAACTGGATTCAGACTAAAGCTCTGCTGGCGTTTGTGATTCCTGCTCTGACTATTGTAATGATAAATCTTGTGGTTCTGGTTCTGGTTCTGTGTAAAATGCTGAGGAGAGGAGTTGGCGCAAGTGCTCCATCTGATGAGAAACATGCCCTGATGGTTATAGCTAAATGCGTAGCGGTTCTAACCCCTCTGTTCGGTCTGACCTGGGGGTTCGGCATTGGAACCATGGTGTCACCAGACTTCGGCATCCATGTTGTGTTTGCATTCCTTAATTCATTACAGGTAATCATTTTATAACATTCATTTTTTTAGTCAGTTAGTTTTTAGCTGAAACAAGACTTAATTTGTAGTTGTGATTAATATTAAGATGTTTATAAATCGCCTGGGTTTGCACATCAGGTATCCTTAGATAAATAATTTGCAGTAAGTGGATTTAGCTTTTGATCTTTGTAACAAAATGGTTTTCTCGTTAAAGGGATTCTTTATTTTGATGTTTGGAACATTGCTTGATAGTAAGGTATGTAACGCTGAAATAAAACAATTTTTATTGATTTTCCTAAAATATACTAGAATTTAGTTTGTAAGTAGTTTCTTGTTTACAGGTCAGAGAATCATTGGGAAGAAGGTTTACTCTGAGTAAACTCAGCTCCAGTCGCACCAGGGTAAATATCAAAAGTGTTAATCCGGTTTGGTTTGGTTTTGCATGAACACAGTTCATCTTATTTTGTATAAGTAATTAATGAAATGATGTGAGTGATTGTTGCATTACAGAGCACGACTGCAGGACCACCATTATCATCGAGCAGAAGCTACCCCAGACTGAACTTCTTCCCAAGAATATACAGGCGAAGTACGTATTTTTAATGTTTTGTTCTTTTTTTTGTATGATAGGTGTTTGGAAAAAAAATTTACAAGTGGGTTTATTGAAATGTAAAATTAGTTGTGAGAAAAGAAGGGTAACTGACGAAAAAGCATGAATAAACTGACTAAAAGCATGAATAACACTCAAGATGGTGGTAGAGGAACAATTGGGCATGTGGTTGCAACCAAAAAACTAAAAAGAGAGGGGCAGTGAGCAGAGACTTGCACAATGACGCCATGTGATCAGAGAGTGTAATTAGAAAGAGATACACAAACAAGAAGCAAATGACCGGGCTTGACTACAAAAATTAGGGACCTGAACATCATTGAGGTTCCAATTCAGGTAATTGTTAGAGGGAAACAAAGTGGGACATTGTCAACTAGGTCAAGGGGTCCACCTAGAATCACAAGATACAGGATTTGGGCCAAAATAAAACCGATCAAGATCCAGGATGTGTTCCTCAGGTCTTAAATCTTCTATTCCATCAGATACCAGAGGTGACCAGCACACTGGCATGAGTCCAGGAGGGTTAAGGGGGCAGTGTAAGGGGAGTATGTGGGTGGAAATAGATGACTGGAAGGCGTCTTCCCTTCCCATTTCTTCTCCTGCTACCTAAAAAAAGTGCCCTGCCAGCAGAACATCAGCTGACTAGTCACCAGCATTGAAACTTGGCCTGCTGTTTGTACTACTGATCCGCCCCGAAACCCTTACTGCACCAGAACCAGGCATCCACAGCAGCACTGCTACATTAGGAGAAACAAGCTTCTAAATCTAAAATTATTCTTTATTAAGCTTTCATGATAACTTTAGATCTGCTGATTTGGTGTTCAATTAGTGATTTATTGATTAATAAGTATATTATTGACTGTTATTTTTATTGAAGTTGCTGTTTTTGAGTAGAATTCTGCTGTGTAAGCTCTACTGATCTGTTTTTACACAGATGTGTATCATGTTTCGGAAGCTGAGCGAATTTGGTCTTCTTCGAGTGAAACCTACACATCCATCAACACCTGAGGAAATGCAGTCTGCATGTGCACTTGCACGAGTTTCATACTTTAAACAAATGATTAGAAAAGAGAATGAATTAGTGATTTCATGTTTTAGGAAAGTCTCCTTTTCCTTTTCCACCTTTTAAATTTCTGAAAATGAAAATCGCTTTACTGTACTAGTTTATTGTCTGTTCTCTAAAATAGCTTCTTCTATATCAAAATCAACAAAACAGATAAGTAAAACAGATGTATAAGACTTCTATCAAATATTACCTGTAATTTGAGTATTGATCAGGATATTATCTTTAATTCCTGTGAGCTCATCCCTGAAAGAGCTTTAATAAAACTTCAACAATAACTTTCTTGTTCAATTTATTTACCATAAAAATATATTTTATGTGAAGTACAAATATACAGGTGACTTCAAAATGGTCATCCTTTGCTGTGATTACTGATTTGCACAAGAGGTAGTCACCTAAAATGGTTTTCAGGTATGCCTATAAGGGTTCATTAGTATAATTAATTAGAATGCCAACAGTGTGCAAAGCAGTAATCAGAGCAAAGGGTGGGTATTTTGAAGACACTAGAATATAAAACATGTTTTCAGTTATTTCACCTTTTTTTGTTAAGTACATCACTCCTAATGTGTTTATTCATAGTTTTGATGCCTTCAGAGAGAATCTACATTGTAAATAGTTGTCAAAATACAGAAAACGCATTGAATAAGAAGTTGTGTCCAAACTTTTGGCCTGTACTGTATATTATATTGGAAGGACACTGAAGGACATTATAATTTTGAAAGTATGATGTTCACAGTAAGAAGGTCAGTCTCCACAAAGTCAGCACTCTGTTTACCCTGAAATAAAAAGGGATTACCAACGAACCTACATAAACATCAGGGTTAACCTCCCAGTGTGCAGTAAAGAGGAACTAAACACCTTTAAGTACCAACAAAGCTGAAACTTGGCTTCGTCACTCCTTATTGTGTTCATGAAAATACCTACTAATAATTTAATGTAAAAAAAAGCAGGCATGTGGACACTGTGGTCACAACTCACATATATAATTCCGTAAATTAGCACGTTTGCCTCTCAGCGCTGGGGATTCCCAGTTCAAATCCCGATCTGGGTGGAGTTTCCATGTTCTCCCCATGTCCACATGGGTTTTCTCCGGGTATTCTCCGGTTTCCTTGTTCAAAAACTTGCCCCATATAGTGTGTGGTTTTGTGAGTGAGTGCCCAGCCATAGATTGGCGTCCTGTCCTGGGTGTATCTGCCCAGCCCCTGAGACATGGGGAACCCCACCACGACCCTAGTAGAGGTATAAGCGGAAGATAATGGATGGGTGGATGCATTTTAAATATATATACTCCAAAGCCCCTACTCATTCAAAAAACAATTGTATTTTAACTGTATGACGTTCTCCACTGTAGCGAAGTATTCCACTAGTATACTTAGAAAATGAAAACAGAGAAGGAGGTTTTGGCTTTTAAGATTTAGAAGCTTTACAGATCCCAACAATCCCAACAGCTACAACATTTCCTTTAAAATGTCAAGATTTAAGTTTTCTCAAAAGTTATTTTTATTTCTGAAGTAAAATCCCACGTTTCAGTTATCTCATTACTAAAGTTATTAGTAGATTTTACAGACTGACTAAAACAAGCTGAAACTTATTTACCATCCCAAAATATGGTCCAGGTTTGAATGTGTTTCCCAGCCTTTCACACACTGGGATATGATTAAGGGACCCCCACCCTAACTTTGATCACTGTAACTGGTTAAAAATAGATCAATAAAAAATTGAGTGAATGTTAAGAACAGGAACCAGAGTTCACCTAAAAGCAGGCAGTGCTCCAGCAGGCGTCAGAAGGTCTACTGCAGCATACACATGTTCACTACGTTTGGACCCGTTCCACCTCCTTTGTTTAATAACTGAAAGTAATTCATCAGCAGTAATTCGTGAAAAACTGGTTTAACTGCAACATGCTTTCAATCTCTGCTTTTGTCTCCACAAATACCAGAGGTGATATGTGCAGTTACTCAAAGAGACAAACTATTTCATGTATTCTATAGAAAACAAAAGCAAACAAGATGTTCAGACGTGATTTAAACATCCAACCTGCCGATACGACAAAGTTCAGACTTAACAGAGATGCACCCTTTACAAATTTAATAAAGTTTCTTCATTCTTAAGCCCATTCATATTTTGGCTTTATGTCTTAAAACTGTTGATGTGCAGAATATTGTTGAAAAAAGTTTTCTTATTTTTATTGTCATGTGAAAGAATTGTAAACATTAACAAGATTATAAAACAAATTTACATGTATTTTCCCTAAAAAAATTCTGCTGAACCCTGAACGGAGTTAACAGAGTTTTAAAAAATTCAGTAAATTCAGTAAAGTGAGTTGTAGTGTGTTGGACAGTTATAAGGTTGTGGGTGTTTAAATCCCAGGTCCACTGAAGTTACCAATGTGGGTCCTTAAGCAACACCCTTAACCCTAATTGCTCCAGGGTGCTGTATCAACCCTGTGTTCTGACCCCAACCAAGTTGGGATACTTGTTAGTCACTTTGAATAAAAGTGGCATCTAAATAACTAAAGGTATGTATGTAATGTAAATTCGTTCTGAATTTACTGAATTTACTTTATCCAGCACCTGCCTTTTTTAACTCTTTGTATGTTTTTTAAATATAGTTTTAATGTGATAACATCAGAATCTTGTGTTTATTGTTGGTTTGTGGGTCAAGCGTTCAGTGAGGAGCCTGATTCATGGAGGTGTTTACAATTGATCACGAAACAAAACTGGTTCAGCAGGTGGATTTTGTCAAACACACTCATGAGCGTCAAACAGCCTGTAGAAAGAAAAACTTCAGGTAAGATTTTAAAAATAAAGACCCTTATGTTTAAGTAATAGAATTAATAGAAATGTAATGTAATCTTTATCTGTAAAGGTTCAGGCGTCAGAAAACTATATAGTTAATTAGAAAATAAACTTTTACTTTTGTGTTCAGCAGAAAAAAATATATAAATTCATCTGCAGCCATTACATAAAAAATAGAAAGGTATTATCCTGCCTACATTATAATTAAATCATTTAACTGGACAGTTTACAGTGTTTTAGTTATGTGTAATGTTCATTCCTGGATCTTTAACAAAACCTTTTATAAATCATGCAAGTTAATTCAAAAGTTGAGAAGAACAAGTGGTTACAAAATGTAATTGTGGGTCAAAAAAAATCAATCAAAGAAATTGATTGATACCATTGAACATTTTTGATTAATCTGCAATTTAAAATAAATATATGTAATTTGTTTCTTTCAGTATAAAAAGCGTCGTAAACAGAATATATGATGTATATATACGTGAACTGTATTTTTATCCATTTTGCCTACTGTAGTAACACAGAGAAATTTGACCTCCACATTTAATTCATGAGTACAGTAAAACACATACATATACACACAACAAGTGAAGTGAAGCGGTAGACAGCTCTGTGGACAGGACTGAGGAAGCAATTTAGGTTAGGTGTTTTGCTCAAGGCTATTTCATCCATAGTAGTTGGTGGGAATGGAAATCGAACCGGGGACCTTAAGGTCGCATGGTTAGTTCCTTAACCACAAGCCTGCAACTGTTTATCCTATTTATCCTTAGAGTATATTACAGAATTTAATACATGTACATGTCAGAACCTGAACCCTGCTCCAGAGTCTAACAGGGACACATCATTAGCCTTATGATCTGTGCTTCTGAACCTTAATCACATGATTTCTCTGTTTTAAAAATGAAATGTAGATGTTTAATGATAAAACAGAAACTATTATATGAAGCGGCCAAGCAGCAGGTCAGGATCAGATCATCGCTGTTTGCGTGTCCGGGTGTATTCACTGTCTCTGAACTTTGACGTCTATGTCAGCGCTTCTGTACACATAACCTGCTCTGCCGGTTTAATCCTGGAATGAGCACTGACTCTTGTTAGAAACTCTTTAATGTACTGTTCTAAAAGATCTCTTCGTATTGCAGAGTGACTCTAAAAGCAGAAGATCTTCATGACCATCATGAGACATCAAGGTGAGTTTTTCCACATCATACAGAACATAAATCCACAGGAATCGCTGAGTGACCTTGAGGGAATATCATCAGTGGTAGATCAGGGTCAGCAGTTTAAATTGCGAGCTTTAAACCTGTTAAAATTATCTGGAGCAGTGGTGGGTCATGCATTTTACACTTGCCCCAAGTAATGATCCTATTTTCTAACACCAAAACCATCTCATTATGCAGAAATGTAGTATAAAGAGCCACTGCATTGTAGCGGGAGGGGGGTTAGGCACAGACCTGCAGAAACATGAGCAACAGGTGGATCAATTGGCCAGCACGTCTTTTAATAAATGAAAAATAATGTGTAGAAAAAGCCTTTGTATATGAGCCTGTGTAAACATGTCTCTGGTCCTCGTTCGTATCTTTATTTAATGTTGCAGAGCTTTGAACACAACTGCACCACATGTCAGTATCACTGCAATACTAAGAATCATCCACCACACTAATAATACCTGTCCTTGCTCCTGATCATCAGAGATCAGAGCAAACTAAAGTGGCTGGTTTGTTTTCAATGTTTTTTATTGTAGTATTGTATTGTATTTTATTTAATATAATTTTTCGTATTCTTCTTCCATTGGTGCAGACTAGATTTTATCATCAGTACAGTAACAGTAAGTTGACCTGGAGGTTGTTCTAACTCATTAGCGATCAGACCAAATTCTTTACATTTCAGTGATGGGTGTCTCAGATTCATATCAGCACGCTGTTAGAATTAAATTACAACATTGAATTAGACTGTAATTACATTTAAAGTAAATTCTGAATTCTGATGATTTAACTAAATATTTTTAGAATCAGAGGTTATGTAATTATATACTCTTAAGTGTCTCATTCTTTAATCACGTTATTTTGGAAACTGCTCTAAAATCCTGTGAGGGGCAGATATGAGAGACAGGTGTCAGGGGCCGGTGTGGGAGACAGGTGTAAGGTGCTGATGTGAGGGTCAGGAATCAGGGGCCGGTTTGAGGGGCTAGTGTGAGGGATAGGTGTCAGGGGCCAGTGTGAGGGGCTGGTGTGAGAGACAGATGTAAGAAGCAGGTGTGAGGGGCAGATGTGAAGGGCTGATGTGAAAGACAGATGGGAGAAGCAAGTGTCAGGGGCAGGTGTGGGAGACAGGTGTAAGGGGCTAATGTGAGGGTCAGGTGTCAGGGGCCGGTGTAAGGGGCAGGTGTGAGGGACAGATGTGAGAAGCAGGTGTGAGGGGCCGGTGTGAGGGACTGCTGTGAGGGTTAGATGTAAAGGGCAGATATGAGGCATCGGTCTTTTGTACTTTAAATCATAAAAATAACTGAAAAAACCTAAAAATTATTTGTCTTGATGTCTACAGTGAAATCCCATGGTTCCCTGCTGTTCTGTGTAGCTCTGTTCCTGTGTGTGTGTCTGGTGGAACCCACAATTTTAGCAGATTCTAATGACATTGCATTTACTCAGGTAAAATATCTTCAAAATGTTGGTCCTTGTTTAATGCTTTAAAGTATAAAATGTCCTGTTCCCTCAGTGCTTGCATGATGGGTATCAGCCATGTTTACTAATCATGGTGTAATTAACCCGTCACAGAGACTTTTACTTTCACTTTAAACCATTGGAGTGACAAGAAACTGGAGAACCGGTTCAACCGGCTTCATTCTTTAAATTTATTTTACATCTCTGATTCCCAGGATCTCACAGTCACCGTGTTTTTTTACACAATTCACTCAGGGTTTATAAGGAAATATTATGTAATTAATGATGTAAAAAAAAGTTATTTCATTTTAAAGTTAAGACATTTTATAAACTGTATTAAATAATACCTGCATTCAGAAAACGTTAACCAACGAAACTCTTCATCAGAGCCACATTCTGGCTTAAAACAAACTCTTCATCAGTTAAATGTTACAGCAACTGAACAAAAACAGAATAATATCACAAGCAGAATATTCAAAGATGACATCACTGTTATATCTTACTGTTTCTATAAGATATGGAACTTTAAATGTTCCCAGCTGATGGCTTTAGATTTGAGTTAAGTTAAATGGTAATGTTTAGGATTAAGTTTTGGTTTATGGTTAGGTTTTAATTTAGGGTTCGGTTTAAAAAAGCGAATAAAAATACGAGTAATTTAAAATTTTTCCGCTTTCTTTTTTCGGATTATAAAGACCAACTTCACTGTGGACTCCACGAATGTAAGCGGTACGTATAAACACTTCTACTTATAAAAAGTCAAAGTGTCTACATACTTTATTTACTTCCATACAAATAGATTAAAACAACATATTTATATAATACATACAAACTTGGTACATTGGTAATAATTATCAAATAAGTAAATTTAAAACAAACAGTATTTTTCATTGATCAGTTTATATATAACTCAGGGTCGCACTTTTTAGAAAATGGGGATGGGGGGTTCAGTGTAAATTATAAGATCTGTTAAAATGTTAAGACATTTCAGTTAAAATTGAATATGAAACATATTGATTTTCGTATCATCCTGATTTTACATTTACATGGCACCATGTTTTGACCCCCCCCCCCCCCACACACACACACACACACTCTTCTGTCTTCCATGATCCATGATCTCAATCCAGGATGCAGGATGTAAACGTAATATAATTTGTTGTACGAGGTGTAAATGAAGCTCCCGTTGTGTTCCTCAGGCTTTGTCCTGTACTTGGACAATGCTCCTTCCTCAGACTGGGTGGAATACATGATCATCATCGAGGTGAATGTTTCTCAAGTCATTCTTATTGAACAAATCAAATCCACCCTGAAGACCATCAGCTTTCCAGTTCATGTGAACAACATTGAAATTGACTCTGTGAACATCACAACAGGTGAGAACAAACCTGTAACCTGTAATCTTTATTTGGGTCTCATGGGTTGAGGTTTGTGTTTTTCTCTGTGAGAACTACATCATTTATTCATTACTAGTGGAACACCTGTGCTACGCTACGAGGGAGAACTAAATAACGATGGGAAATTTGAAAGGCCAATGTTGTTAAACATTGAGACATGAGAGCTAGCTTTGGAGTTTATATATTTAAAATGAATGTATCTTTATAGAGTGAGGTTTGTGACAATTTAAGTTCTGAAATGAAAATGTGGAATGAATATGGTGTGAAGTGTGACTTCGGTGTTCACATGGTTGCTTTCTTGCGTAAATTTACGTGAATGATATGATAATAAATGACAGCGCCAACTCAATCCATCCACGGTGTTGGGTTCGATGGCGATACTGAACGAAACGTAGGAAAGAAAGAACCCATTTTTCCAAGGACATGGTAGGTATTTGCGGTGCTAAGGCTCAGCCTTGTATGTACTTTGGAAGACCCCGATGTAAGACTGGAGGGGTCTTGTTTTTGATGGCAATATTAAACAAACCATCAAACGAGTTTCGAGTTTAACCTAATAGATACACCACATCACTGTGACTGTCACAACTGCAGATTCACTGCTCGAGACTGACCAGCTCACTGACATATAACTGAGTTATAACATTTGTCTTGAAGCAGAACGTTCATACAGATTGACAGAGAACACTATTCCAGAGGATCATCCATTTGATTAATTCTTTTTTTTTTAGTGTGTCAGGAAACCGAGAGTGAATATCACTGCACATGTGAGAATCAGTACGTTTGGTCCTACAACACCTGTCTCACATACGAGGCCTGCAATCAGATTAATGACGGGGGGTGTTCCTGCATCAAGGACATCCCGAGTGACGGGGAGGTGTGTGGACCACAAACAGGTATGCGGCTCTATACATAAATGATACTGATCTAGAACCAGATTACTGACCACAGTGTGTTCTATCTATGGATCTTCTTGTCACTCCTTTTGTTTTCTCAGTTCCCGACTTGCCCCAGTCTGAATACCTGATAGAGGTGGAAATTGATATGACCGACCCAAATCTGCTGTCACCCTTTGAAAATTACATTTCGGGTCTCAGTTTACCCTTCATTTTTGATGGCATCAATTTTACAACGATTAACATCTCCACAGGTAAATCCCAGTCAAACCTTTAAAAATAAAAGTCCTGCTTGTTTTGTGAACATATTCCTGATGTTTCGCAGTGTGTCAGTCGAAAAGTTCTGAATATCAGTGTCAGTGTCAGGATCAGTATCACTGGCCATGTGATAAGTGCAAACTGTATGGATCCTGCAGTAACATCAGCAGTAACATCAGCACCACCTCATGTAGCTGCATCAACGCCCTGCCAGATGATGGACAATTTTGCCAGCCAATCAGTACACTGTCTGGTAACACTGTACTATTAAATATTATATCTTTACCAGTAAACTTAAATTTTAACAGGATCAGACAGACTGACTGATGAAGCTCCTTAAAGGGCCGGAGTATTTTTAGTATTTTCTTTCAGTATTCTTTTAGTATTTCAATGTGATCTGCACTATGTATTTTTGAAGTGAATAAAACCTTCTTATTCAGACTCTTTACCAAGTCTTTACTGTTTCTTTTAGATAATTCTACATGTGACTCAGTCCAGCCGACACCCACAGCAGGTACAACTAAAACTTTACCCATTATTAGCTCAGCACAAATATTTTCACTCTTGTATATGTTCTGTCTGTATTGCTAATACATTTTCTAAATAAAAATTGGGACTAATAAAGATGTTTCCTGTGCTTCCTGCAGCTCCGCCATCTGAATATCTGATGGAGATTGAGATTGATATAAAGAATATCACTCTCCTGAAAAAACTGAAAATGATTCTGAATCAGCTGAGATTACCTTATATGTTCAGTAGCAGCAACATCACTGAAGTTAACATCAGTACAGGTAAGAATGTTCACGGTAAAGACTCACAGCATTCAAACAGAAAGACGTCTTTAATTATTCCTGATGTTTCGCAGTGTGTCAGTTGAACAGTTCTGAATATCAGTGTCAGTGTGAGGATCAGTATCACTGGCCATGTACTAAGTGCAGACAGTATGGATCCTGCAGTAACATCAACACCACCTCATGTAGCTGCATCAACGCTTTTCCAGATGATGGACAGTTATGCCAACCAATCACTGAGCTCACGAGTACGTATCATTAAATACATCATGTTTCTAAATTATGGGTGTTGCCCAATTTTTTTAAGCACTAATGTGTGATTTATTTCTCTAATTTTCTTGCAAAAAATACACTAATCAGAAGTCTTTTGACAACATGCATGAATATCATTTAAAATGTCTATAAAAGCAAAATCATTAAATAATTGCATGGTTGTTGTTGTTTTTTAGTTTCCTCCACCTGTGCACCAATAACTCCACCACCAGGTAAAAACCCTAACACACTACAAAACCTAGAACATGCTCCTATCTGTCTGACTCTACGTCACTGTTAGATCTCTTATAAATACATTTATACCCTTTAGTGTGTAAAGTTTTCCATTCGATTTCTTTTGCAGAAGCTCCTCAGGCTGAATATCTGGCAGAGATTGAGATCGATACGACAGACAGATCGATTCTGAGTCAGATAAGACTGATCATAAATCATTTCAGTTCATTCAACATAACCAATCAGACCAGTATCTCTGAAATGAACATCACAACAGGTACCTCAGTCTAATGATTGTAATATATATGATACTTAATAACATCCCTAAAGTATTGACCTCTCCATCATCTCTGTTCTTCTGCAGTCTGTCAGTTAAACGGTACGAGATACGATTGTCGCTGTGAGCAGCAGTATTTCTGGCCGTGTAACAAGTGCAGGGATTATGGATCATGTGGTGACATCATCAGCAATAACACATGCAGCTGCATCAATGGTGTTCCCTATGATGGACAGCTTTGCCAGCCAATGACGGAGCTCGCAGGTTAGATTACATTTATTATCATAGAATAGTCTTTCATGTTGGGAGCTGATTTAGGGAGGGGCTTTTGTTGACTATAAAATGATCTAATTATATTATTGTGGGTTTTTTTTCTTAATAAAGATCAATTTGTTTGTTGAGTAACATAAAACCAAACTGATTTTCTGTTGGAATGTTTTATTGTATTGTTCTCTTTATTAACTGCTGTTTATTGTAGGTTCCTCAGTTTGTTCACAAAGACCTACCACACCCACAGCAGGTACACAGTAGACTAAGACATCTCCTCTGTTCTCAAAAACATATAAAATGTTAATAATCTTCATCTTGTTTCTGCAGCTTCACCAACTGAGCATCTGATTGAGATTGAGATCGATACAGTGGACCCAATGATCCTGAATCGGCTGAGGTTCCTCCTGAACGGTTTCAGCTTACCCTACACAATTAACAATGTCAAACTGCAGGAAATCAACATCACCACAGGTCACTTACTATCTGTCAAATATTTAAAAATAAAAGTCTATATATATTTTGTTATTAATATATTCCTGATGATTCACAGTGTGTCAGTCGAACAGTTCTGAATATCAGTGTCAGTGTGAGGATCAGTATCACTGGCCATGTGATAAGTGCAAACTGTATGGATCCTGCAGTAACATCAGCACCTCCTCATGTAGCTGCATCAACGCTTTTCCAGATGATGGACAGTTCTGCCAGCCAATCACTGAGCTCACGAGTATGTATGAAAATGGATGAGATACATAGATACTTTATTTATCCAAAATCGAAATTTAGAAAGTAGAACATGTGGAGCAAATGTCCATGCAGCAGAATATCTTTATGTTTTTCTCACCATGTTCTTGTTTTTTTTTTTTTTTGTAGATTTCTCGGCATGTTCTGCTTCACCACCCCCTTTAGGTAACACAAGCAATTTCTTCAAAATGTGCATTTAATTAAAGTTAGTAAGTGATTATTCATTTAGATTTAAATTCCCATGTGCTAAACTAAGTGCTGTGCATCAAAACTAAAGGTTATTAACTGTAATCCCAGTTTTCTAATATAATAGAGCAGAGAGATCCACCCATGGAAGGGACATCCGGTCCTGACCTCACAGAAGCATCCAATTGCACGAAGTCTGGCTTGACAGACAGAAACATGTGCCCAATGCTAAGCATTCCATTCCAGCATGTATATACTCCTGTTCAAAATCTTAAAACCAGTTAAAAAACTGCAAGAATTTGCATTATGCACTACTGGATCTTAAGAAGAGCTTCACAATGCTGAAAGAAGAATTTGGGCACAAACATTTGAGCAGGGAATTTATTGAAAACACTAATTTATCCAAAATAGACTGTTCATCAGCTGATCAAAAGTTTAAGACCATAGCTCAAAAAAAGTCGAAAACCCCCTCAAAACAGAAATCAAAATGTCAAAAAAAGAACTCAGAAATGAGTAGCTCCATCGTTCTTGTTGATCACTACAATTAATCGTTTAGGCATGCTTGATGCCAATGTTTTCAGGAGGCTAGTAGGAATTGTTGAGGATGGCTTCACGAAGAGCATCCACTTCCCAGAACTGATGTCCATTTTTGTAAACTTTCTTTGCCATCCATCCCCAAATTTTTCTAACTGAATTTAGATCAAGGAAACACGTCGAATGGTGTAATGAGTAATATTATTTCACTGTAAGAAATCCTTTGTCAGGCAGGCATTGTGAACTTCAGCATTGGCCTGTTGAAAAAAACCCAAATTCCCTTTTTCTCCAGTGGCTCAGTGCCATCTTGCACGTGTGCGTTACTGCGTCTGGGCAAGGGAGATTGTGCAGGCATAGTGATCTCACCCATCTCATGAATGCTCTTAGTCTAAGTAAACCCAGTGGAAGAACCTGGGTGGCGGAAGCAATTAACACCTGCATCCTCCAAAGGACTGCCTGCACTTTGCCAATAGGCTGACGTGCATAAAGGTTGAAACCAGGTCTGAAACCTGAGAAATGTGATGTTTTGAGATGGGACCAGGCTGCTCTTGGTTACTCTGAAGCAGAGCAATGCTAAATTGGAAAGAAGGGTATGCGTGTCCCTCAGCACCTTTTGCCTGGAGTTGGCTATTTTAAGCCAATTCCCTGCCCTGCGAGTTTCAGTGGGGCTAGTGCTGTCTCCACACATAAGCAGAACACCCGAGGGCGTAACAAGAGCCAAAGGGTAAAACTCTGTATTCGTAACACACAGAGTCATGTGTGCACCACAGAAACTTTCTGTGTAATGGGTAAAAGCTTTTGGCTAAATGACTGATGTGAGCCAGTCATTCTGTCAGATAGACAGAGAGTAGGTTGAATGTTAGCAGTTGTACTTTCTTAAATGTCTGTTCAGAATTCTCAATATATAGATGCTGGGAAGGGGCGTGGCGGCAATCCAGCATTGGATGCTTGTCTTGTCTGTAGCCAGACTTTTGGTGCATTTGGATGCTTCTGTGAGGTCAGGACCAGATGTCTCTCCCATAGCTGGATCTTAAAACGAGAGAATGAAAGAGAACCAACCGTGAAATTTATCTGTTCTACAAACACAACATGAAAGCCTTAAGTCAAATGAGTTCTAGAAAGTTAGATATAGACAGAACACGTGTGTTTATTACATAAGTGAATAAGTATTAGAACCCCCATACCGGATGGCCAGTTACACTAAACTTTATTGTGTTGAAGACGTTAACACTCATGTTAATCTTAATCTTCATCTTGTTTCTGCAGCGTCACCAACTGAACATCTGCTGGAGGTTGAGATTGATACAGTGAATTCAACGATCCTGAATCAGATCAAAATGATCCTGAATAATTTCAGATTGCCCTACATGGTCAATAATGTTAGCCTTAATGAAATCAACATCACCACAGGTAATTTACAATTTACATCAGTCATTCAACCCAAAAGTCTCGTGATCATAATCAAGAGATTCCTGATCTTTCACAGTGTGTCAGTACAACAGTTCTGGATATCAGTGTCAGTGTGGGAATCAGTATCACTGGCCATGTAATAAATGCAGACAGTATGGATCCTGCAGTAACATCAGCAGTAACATGAGCACCATCATCAGCACCACCTCATGTAGCTGCATTAACGCTTTTCCAGATGATGGACAGTTCTGCCAGCCAATCACTGAGCTCACGAGTATGTATGAAGTAGAACATATAAAACACATGTACATGCAACAAAAGATGTTTCTGCTTCTTTCAGCATGTATTTTTTCTAATTTGTAGATTTCTCAGCATGTTCTGCTTCACCACCCCCTACAGGTAACACAAGCAATTTCTATAAAATGTGCATTTAATGCAAGTTCATGAGTTAATATTAATTAGTTTTGGGTGTCGCACTTAGTGGTAAGCACGTTCGCCTCTCTTTCTTAAGGATTCCTGGTTCGAATCCTGATTTGGGAGGAGTTTCAATGTTCTCACCGTGTCTGCATGGGTTTCCTTCAGGTTCTCAGATTTTCAAAAACAAGGATTTAAGGCAAATTGAATGCTCTATATTGCCCCATATAGTGTGAGTGAGTGAGTGAGCAAGCGTTCCCAGCGATAGATTGTCGTCGTATCCTGTGTGTATCTGCCCGGCGCCCAAAACATTCTTCCCTGGATGGCAATGGGTACCCATGCCCCCAAACCTTCCACCCAACCCTGGTGGAGGACTAAGATGAAGATAATGAGTTAATATATAATAATTTAGATTTAAATTCTTACATGTTAATCGAAGTGCTTCAAACCAACCATGAACTTTATCTGGTCAACAACCACTACATGGATACCTTCAGTCAGACAGGTTCTGGAAAATTGAGATATAGACAAAGCACGTGTGTTACATAAGTGAATAAGTATTGGAAGCCCAAACTGGATGACCAGTTACACTGAACTCCTCGTACCAGCACTGCGACACACTTACAGTTTCTGCACCAATTCAAAAATCTACAGTATTAATGAAACAGCTAAGCTTTAATGTGGTTATAATGTTAACACTCATGTTAATCCTAATCTTAATCCTGTTTCTGCAGCGTCACCAACTGAACATTTGGTGGAGGTTGAGATTGATACAGTGAATTCTACGATCCTGAATCAGATCAAAATGATCCTGAATAATTTCAGATTACCCTACATGGTCAATAATGTTAGTCTTAATGAAATCAACATCACCACAGGTAACTTTCAATCTACCATCAATCCTTCATTTCATTTTCTCATTCAAAATAAAAGTCTTGTATTCATAATTAACATATTCCTGATTATTTACAGTGTGTCAGTCCAACAGTTCTAGATATCAGTGTCAGTGTCAGGATCAGTATCACTGGCCATGTTATAAGTGCAGACAGTATGGATCCTGCAGTAACATCAGCAGTAACATGAGCACCAACATCAGCACCACGTCATGTAGCTGCATCAATGCTTTCCCAGATGACGGACAGCTCTGCCAGCCAATCACTGAGCTCTTGTGTATGTATTGTTTTACTTATTATTATTTTTTTAATATCATGTTTTACTGAATGTAAAATCAAACTGAATTCAATCTACATAAAACAGTGAGAATGTGGCTGCTGTCTAAACTTCTACAGTTCTTATTTAAATAAATGACCTTTACATTTTAATTTCAAGATCAGATTTTATTAACTTTAAAGTCATCATTAATAAAAAAAGATTGCAATAATACAGAGTACTTACATAATTAAATACAAATTAAATTGTAGCTAATAATATAATAATCATCTTCTGTATTTGTAGTTAACTCATCGTGCACAGCGCCACTTACAGGTAACACAACAATGACCTAAACTTCTTCATTTTAATGTCAATATGTCCTGGTGTATTGAATGCTTAAATATTACAATTTATTTAAACTTTAAAAGCTAAAGCCTTCTGTGAGATTGTGGAATTGTACGATGGACGTGATAAAACATTTTAGTCTTGTGTAGTTATCGAACTCAGCTTTATTCATTTATTTATCTGTATGTTTTGTTTCAGTCACACCCACTGCACCCAGCAACGCCTCGACTACAATCCCACGCCCAAATACGACCACCACGACCAAACCTGCTTCACCCACAAACAGTCCAGGTACCAGAATGAATATGAACTTCAAATTAAATCCACAACATGAGTCTCAGTATAATAGGATTTTTTTTGCATTAGCTCTTTTTGTAAAGGTGGGAATTCTGATTTAAAGTCGTTAAGTATCAGGTGTGTAATAGTTTATGTATTTGAACTGTAACCGTCACTAAATGAGGTTAGTTTAGTGTTCGTGAACAACTTTTTTTTTTTTTGATATACAAGTTATGTTAAAGTCCATTCTCAGTAGTATTTTGGTCGGTGGTTGGAACGTGTTCTGTAAAGCTGCAAAAGTTGTTCCAAACTATGTAGCATTATGCATGAAGCACTGATTCAGTAAATACATGTTTAGAGTTTAGTGCCTGCATTGTCTTGATCCCATGTCAACTGAAGTGGTTAATGTGGCATCACTTCCTTCTGAAAATGTTGATCTTTTGTTTTGGTCACTCTACAGTATCAATCAACAATTTCACAATCAAGGGTCCGAACCCAACTGCACCTCCCACTAAACCACTAACTCCAAAAGCTCCAGGTATGAAACTCTGAGTCCACAGTCAAATGAATGTGGACACTTCAGTAGGTTGTTTATCAGGGTCTTTATTATGTTCTCAAAAAGTTTATAACCTGCATTATTATGTTTTACTTAAATAAATGATTTTTTGTTACAGAATCCAGCATCATAACTTTATCTTTTAAAATGAATGAGGATTTTGATTATTCACTTACTAACAAATCTAGTAATAAATACAAAAAATACACAATGGAAATTCAAAAAATGGTAAGTTACTGTTTCTCCTTCTTTTTGTTATTAGTATTTTTATAATTATTGTTGTTACTTAATTGTATTGGCAAATGTAAGCATGGGCTCAAGAAAACTTTCAAAAACTGCCAACACACTTCAGTCCTGCACCTTTAAACTGTTCCACAAGAAGAAAACCATATATTAATACCAAGCAGAAATAAGTTTAGGTGGTCGAATAGATCAGGAAACACGAGCTATGCAAACAGAGATTCCTCTGTGGCTGTGAAGGTGCAAAAGATGCATCGATGTAGCAGGTTGACCTTCTGAAGGAGTTTCTTTTTGATTTTAGAGAGATACAGTGGTGTGAAAAGGTGTTTGCACCCTTCCTCATTTCCTGTTTTTTTTGCATGGTTGTCACACTTAAGTGTTTCGGAACATCAAACCAATTTAAATACTAGTCAAAGACAACACAAGTAAACACAAAATGCTATTTGTAAATGAGGGTGTTTATTATTAAGGAAGAAAAAAATCCAAACCAACATGGCCCTTTGTGGAAAAAGTGATTGCCCCTCAAACCTAATAACTGGTTGGGTCACCCTTTGCAGCAACAACTGCAACCAAGCGTTTGCGATAACTTGCAATGACTCTTTTTTAGCGTTCTGGAGGAATTTTGGCACACATCTTTGCAGAATTGTTCTAATTCAGTTATATTAGAGGGTTTTCGAGCATGAACGGCCTTTTTAAGGTCAAACCACAGCATCGCAATAGGATTGAGGTCAGGACTTTGTCTAGGCATCTCCAAAGTCATCATTTTGTTTTCTTCAGCCATTCAGAGGTGGACTTGCTGGTGTGTTTTGGATCATAGTCCTGCTGCAGAACCCAAGTTAGTTTCAGCTTAAGGTCTTAAACAGATGGTCAGAAATTCTCCTTCAGGATCTTTTAGAAGACAGCAGAATTCATAGTTCCATTTTCCTGATGCAGCAAAACAGCCCCAGACACTTACACTACCACCACCATTTTTTACTGTTGGCATAATGTTCTTTTTCTGAAATGCAGTGTTTATTTTATGCCAGATGTAATGGGACACACATCTTCCAAAAAGTTCAACTTTTGTCTCATCGGTCCACAGAATGTTTTCTTGGGAATCTTCAAGATGTGTTTTGGAAAAATAGAGATGAGCTTTAATGTTCTTTTTGCTCAGCAGTGTTTTTTTTCTTGGAACTCTGGCATGCAGGTTATTTTTGCTCAGTCTCTTTCTGATGGTGGAGGCATGAACTTTGACCTTAACTGAGACAAGTGAGGCCTGCAGTTTTTTTAACGTTGTTGTGGGGTCTTTTGGGACCTCTTAAATGAGTCGTCGCTGCGCTCTTGCAGTATTTTGGGCGGCTGGCCACTCCTGGGAGGTTTCACCACTGTTCCATGTCTTCACCATTTGTGGATAATGGCACTTACTGTGGTTCGCTGGATTCCCAAAGCTTTGGAAATGGCTTTTCCCGGACTAATCGTGCTCAATTACCTTCTTTCTTAATTGTTCCTAAATGTCTTCATATCTCGCCATGATGTCTAGCTTTTAAGGATCTTTTGGTGGATTTCACTTTGTCAGGCAGGTCCTATTTAAGTGATGTCTTGTTTGAGAACAGGTGTGGCAACTATCAGACCTGGGTGTGGCTAGAGACAATGTACTCAGGTGTGATAAACTACAGTTGTATTATGTTTCAAGGGGGCACTTTTTCACACAGGTCCATGAAGGTTTGGATCTTTTTTCTCCCTTAATAATCAACACCTTCATTTACAAATTGCATTTTGTGTTGGCTTTGACCGCTATTTAAATTGGTTTAATGTTCCGAAACTCTTAAGTGTGACAAACATGCAAAAAAAAAAAAAAAAAAAACAGGAAATGAGGAAGGGGGCAAACATTTTTTAACACCACTGTACATACACAGCTCTCTGTTGGTAGTGATGGGTAAACAGGTGGAGCAGTAATCAGAAAAGCAAGTGTCCGTATCTAGTCATAGTTCATAACCCACTGTGCATGTTTTTCAGATTAATGACAGTTACAGCAGTGTAACCCCGTATAAGACGTCCTCTGCAATTGTGACTGGATTCAGGTGATATTTATTTATGGTTCTGTTAAAAATCTCCACCTTGCTCCACCTTGTTTGTTCATATTTAATCTTGCTCCACCCTGTTTAATCCTGCTCCACCCTGCTTTATTATGTTTAAGCCAGCTTCACCCTGCTTAATGCTGTTTAATCTTGTTTAACCCTGTTTAATCCTGTTTTACCCGGTTTAATCCTATTCTACCCTGTTTAATCCCTGGCATTATCGGCTATTTAAACTCTTAGATTGTGACTTTTTGAACGATGCTTGTTGTGTGTTTAACAGAGCTGGCAGTGTGATTGTGGACTTCAGCATTAATTCAACAACTGAGCAAATTGATTTGGCCTCAGCCAATCAGAATCTTACCCGCACCCTTCTAAAAAGTGGATATCCTATAGCTAATGATGCATTCAGTCGCAGCAGTGAGTATTCACATTCACATACACACACTTAATTTGTATTCTGATCATCTTTGTTATTGATTCATGGCTGTTTTTAAAGAACACTAAGAAATGATAACTGATCCTATAACCAATAGCCAAATATATACAGCGGGTGAAATAAGTATTGAACACGTCACCAGTAAATATATTTCTAGAGGTGCTATTGACATGAAATGAATGGGTAACAACCCAAGTAATCCATACATACAAAGAAATCAAACCATAGATGTCCAGAAATTAAATTAATAGCACTGCACAATTTTCTAAAACTCAGCATCTCTACATGTATGACAGCCATTCCATTCCAGTGTCCCTTAAATTCCAACCCAAGTACACCTCATTCTACCTAATGTGCTTCTGATAATTTGATCACCTAAACTAAATCTTATTTAATAAGGAAAAGTATATAAATAAAAAAAAACACTGATGTGCTCTTCACTATCTTCTTGCAATCGGACAAACTGGATGGTAAAACAAGTGCTAGGAATATGGGAATGCTTCAGCAAGGCTGTAATTTGGCAGGTTCATCTTTGCGAAGGACGAATAAATCAAGCCACATACAAGGTTATCCTGAAAAATCCCTTGCTTCCTTCTGCTCTGGCAATGTTTTCCAACTCTGAGGACTGGTTTTTCCAGCAGGATAATGCTTCATGCCACACAGCTAGCTCAATCAATGTGTGGATGAAGGACCACCTGATCAAGACCCTGTCATGGGCAGCCCAATCTCCAGACCTGAACCCCATAGAGAACCTCTGTAATGTAATCAAGAGGAAGATGGATAGTCACAAGCCATCAAACAAAGCTAAACTGCTTGCATTTTTTGCACCAGAAGTGGCATAAGGTCACCCAAAAGCAGTGTGAAAGACTGGTGGAAAGCATGCCAAGCCGCATGAAAGCTGTGATTAAATATTGATTTCTAAACACTTCCTGAGTTAAAACATTAGAATTGCTTTTTCTAAATGAATATGAACTTGTTTTCTTTGCATTATTTAAGATCCGAAAGCGCTGCATCTTTTTCGTTATTTTGACCATCTCTCATTTTCTGCAAATACCAAATTTCTGCTTGAAATTTCAGCGACATGATGTCAGTAGTTTATAGAATAAAAGAACAATGTTCATTTTACTTAAACATATACCTATACAGAGTCACACATACCTTTACACACACACACACACACACACACACACACACACACACACACACAGAGGTTCAAGCTACTTTAATATTACATATGTGATGTTTTAGATACAGTCTATATTAACTTATTTTAATTAAAGTCGATGTATTATGATGTACCTATCCATAATCAATGTTAAAATAAAACCCTGAACCTTGTGTTTTAGTTCCTGGACAACTAAACAGCGGTCAGATCTATCCAGGAGAAAATCTAACCCTGACCTGTAATGATTTAAAGAATTCTACTATCACATGGACCAAGAACGGGGTGATTCTGAGCCCCTCTGATAAATACATATTCGGCAACAACAATCAAACACTCACTATAATAAACGCCTCTCCTAATGACACAGGTAAGTCCAAAGAATTAACCCTGCTACTGAACTAACCCGCAATTACCCCGCTTCAACCAAAACAAATCAGAAACACTAAGGTTAGTTTGTTTTAAACCATGAACACTGCAAAATGGTGGAACGATCTTCCCCACACTGTCCGGAAAACTCAGTTACTCAGTTACAGTTAAAAAAGGCAGCCAGATTGGGTAATGATCAGGTTTGAGGATTCTACGGTGTAGCTGCTTTCACCTTAACTACTGACTCGCAACGGTGTTGTTCTCTCGTTTTTAAGTGACTTTGAATAAAAAGCATCTGCTAAATGTAATGATTTTTTTTTAGCTGTAACTATGAAATAAGCGTGTTCTCCTCCATGCTGCTCCACCATGTTTCTACTAAAACTACAATGGTGCAATGTGTAAACACAGTCGCCATATTTCTCAAAAAAGTACGATTTAATTGGGGGACAATCCTTAAACTGACCACTAGATGTCAGTAAATCTTCAACACCACTTCTTTAAACGGATGAATCCCCTTTTGTTATCGCTACATCTTCTCAACAGACAACTTACAATCAAGGTTTAATTAAGTAAATCAACAAATTATCTCCTTCAACTAATATGTACCTACACACAAACAATAGCCGTCCCAGAATCTGCCTCTCAGAGCGATGATTCACCTTTCTTAATCAAGAATATTGTAATAGTTAAGCTTTTACACTTCTGATTTGATCTCCCAGTACAGAACTCTGTGATAAGGCATTGATCCTTTTTAATTATTGTGTTGTGTTTTCTGTCCTGATTGTTTAGATCAATACGCTTGCAACACAACCTGGGTCTCAATCCCGTATGTCGTCTGGCAAAGGATCACGATTCCAGAGCCAAATATACAAGTGACCAATATGTTTGTGACCTGCACCTCTCAGGTGGTGAATCTGACGTGCTGCTTCGATCAAAGCTACCAAGCTCAGTGGAACGCAGGCAGCTCCAACTGTACCAGCATCACATCAGGTTCGACATATAAAACATCACAAACATCACGTGTACAGTTCAGATCTATACACGATTTAAAAACTGCAACAATAGTATTTCTGAGGTTTGTTGCATTAATGTTAATATACATAGAATTATTTAACATTTGCAAGAAAGCGGTCAGTGTAAAAGATAATTATTATCCATGCCTTCGATGTTCGACTCAAACTCCAAACCTAACCTACAGAGTCTGATCCAAAGAGGCTCTTGAGCAGTTGTGTATCTGGAGAACTAACATTTCCTCTTTAAAATAGATACCAATTATTTTCATAAATTTCTTTACAGTAACTCAAGTTTGCAAATATTTTACAAGAATTAAAGTTTAGATGACGTACTAAAGAGGAAAAAAAAAGCATAGCAGCATAGCATACCACACATAATTGAGCCCTTCCCCAGTATAACGTTGCCAGTTCGCCACCAGAAACATCAGAAGTATTCACGTAGTCGGCATGTTGAGCAGACTGTAAACGCTTCCGTGACTAAGAACAACTGATATCACATCTCTGAAGGCATTCAAATGTTGGCAAACAAAGGTTACATGCTGTGAAGAGCAACAGTCGATGACTTTTTTCCAGAAACACACATTTCTGATTAAAATCTTAAGACCAGGTAAAAAAATTGCAAGAATTTGCATTTTGCACTATAGGATCTTAAAAAGGTTCTAAGTGGAGCTTCACAATGCTAAAAAAAAGAAATTAGCACAAAAGACAAAAACTTTTATGAAGCCAGATATTTAAAAACTACATTTACACTCAAACATTATTTTTTTGGCTGATCAAAAGTTTAAGACCATTGCCTTTAAAACCACAAAAGTATGTGCAAAAATTTTCTGTGAAGTATTTATACTGACAAGACATCCTGATAGCAAAAACAAAAATGCTCACTGACTTTGACTGCAGTAGGATTGTTGAGCTGCATAAGCAAGCCTCTCACAGCATGCCATCGCTGCTGAGGTTGGACGCAGTAAGACAGTCATTTTGCATTTTTCAAATGATCCAGAGACTTATGGAACACATCAGTCAAGTGGTAGAGCCAACATTTTTCTACCAGCAGATGATCAACTAGCCAAATTGAGGTCATTACTTCTGCTGACTGCAGCCCGATAACCATCAGATGGCATTTGCGAGGGAAGGGCTTCAGAAACAAAACAAAGGCCACGTCTTCTTCAACGTGACAAAATTGCCCGTTTGGGCTTTGCAAGGTCGCACCAAATGGGAAAGGTGGAAGAAAGGTATTTTCTAAGGAGAAAAAAATTTACCTTGATGTTTTCTGCGGGGAGGGGGGGGGTGCAGGGGCATCAAATAGCAGCTGGCGATGTGGAGATGTTGCAGCGGGCATCCCTCATGACTGAGGGCCCTCTTCTGTGTGGTAATAACTGGGTTTTTCAACAGGACAATGCCTGCCTGACAAAGCACATCTTCGAGAAGAATAGCATCAGTCTTTTGGACCATCCTGCATGTTTCCCTGATCTAAATCCGATTGATAACATTTGGGGATGGATGGAAAGAGAAGTTTACAAAAATGGACATCAAGTCCAGAAAGTTGATGCCCTTTGTAAAGCCATCTTTAACACTTCCCACTAGCCTCCTAAAAACACTTGCATCAAGCATGCCTTGACAATTATTTGAAGGGATTAACAAGAATGTTGAGGATAGATTAGTATTTAAACCATGTTATATAACAAATTTTTAAAATAAAGATGGAGTGGATAAATGTGTTGATGTTGAACAGGTCAAGACCCAGGGTGCATCACCTCTCAGTGTCTGATCAACTCCACCACGTGTCAGAATACAGATGTTGTTCTGCCGCTCACATGTCAACTCATCAGAGGTGGTTACAACAAAACTGTCACCATCAACGCAACCAACACTAGTAAGTCACGTTTCATGGTCCATTTACAAAAATGATAGCTTCCATTAATGATGATGAGGAGTCTGCTGAATGCTGTCTTGTATAAGTGGTCCAAACATCAGGGTTCTTACTATTGGGTCTTACTGTTCATATGAATTTAAGTACAGTTCACAGTACAGTTTAATGCGAAAACTGTTCAGTCAGCACAAACTTCTAGTTGTGTCCTCCAGCTCTACACTGTCCTCACTGGTGTCCAATAGGTTTCTTTATCCTTTCCTGCTGACAGACATGCTTCTAATACCGGTTTCTAAAGGCCTGCTGCCCTCCATTGTTCAGTCCTGGTTCTGTATTCTGGTTTGTTGTGCCTAAAATCTGCATTGATAAACACAATAACATTAAAATGAGACTTTTAGTTCAAACAAAAGAATGAACACGTTTTTGTTCGCATGATGAAGTTTGGTTTTGTTGAAGATGTTCAACTCTTGTCCTGCTTGTTTCTGCAGAGTACCTCTGCTATGATCCCGTGTTTGGAATGGGGAATCAGTCTGATGTTCGCACTGCTGACTGTCAGGACGGATTCGGGAACCAAACGGCTTTATGTAATTCATCAGGAAAATGGGTCATCACAGTAGATAACTGTGTTGTGGGAGCCATTAAAATCCTTAAAGACTATTCCACGGTAGCCTACAGTCCCTTATAACAGCATTCACTCAGTAATTTCATCATTTAACTTGTTTACATGCTTTTGTTTTGTTTGCAGCACTTAATGGTTGATGACCTTCCAAAGTTTGTTAAAAATCTCAGTAGCACTGCTGAAAATAAATCTGTTGAAATCGCTACTTCTCCATCAACCATATTAACTATTGTTGAGATGCTGAAAAAAATCGCTGACATCTCACAGTCAATCGATCAGCCCGTTATGGAGGTGAGGAGAAATTTAACCATTAATGACTATTATTCTGTAATGTTCTAAAACTAGAGCAGATCAGCAGCTTCTGGCTGTAATTTGTTGTTTGGTATTTTTTTCTTATCAGAGTTTAGACCTTAATATAGATACTCTGTGTAAATGACACTCTCCATGTGAATTGCAGAAAGTAAAATATCCAATGAAGTCTACAAAATTATTGTCACACCTAAAAACAAAAAAGCTTCCTAATAACATACAGGTATACATGTCGTTCTGGTGCAAATTACACTCAGGAGTTCATCTGAGGGGGTCACCAAAACTCAAGGGTCACATGATTTTCGAGGTCATAGACAGACAGGTTCAGAACTAAAATGTAAAGGTCCCATAACTGTTGTCCATACAGTGTTCATCACTCCACTGTGTTAATAATAATAATAATTTACCTTCATGTTCAGGACTTTTTGAAAACTGTGGACGTCGTTGGATCCTCACAATCACAGGACACGTGGAAAATCCTGAACGAAAAGAGCTCAACAAAGAACCTCAGCTCTGAGCTTCTAAAGTCCGTTGAGGACATGGGGGGCAGTATCACCAACGAGAGCTTCAACACAGCCACAAATTACACCCAACTGAGCAGAGTCAACATCAATGGCTCATATTACAAATCATTTAATGAAGATTTCACACAAATTTACATTCCGCAGGTCAATCAATCTCAGTTCATCACCATCATCATACTATCCGCCTTCAATAACGTCCTACCCTCCCGAAATAAGACCACCAGCGACAACACCGACACCAGGGTCAACACTGAGGTAGCTGTTGTGAGACCAACCTATCCCATTAACAACATCTCACTGTCATACACCTCCAAAAATAAAACACTAGGGAACCCACAGTGTGTCTTCTGGAACTTTATGATTTTGGATAAGATTGGAGGATGGGACAACGTTGGATGTACATTAAAGAACCAGATGGGAAGGTTTACATGTGAGTGCAATCATACCACCTCGTTTTCTGTCCTGATGTCACCGTTTACTCTGGATGGAACCAAACGGGTCATCCTGGACTACATCACATACATTGGAGTGGTCATTTCCATGGTCAGCCTGATTCTGTGTCTCATCATTGAAATAATCATCTGGAAATCAGTAACCAGAAATGAAACGTCCCACATGCGCCACGTCTCCATCGTCAACATCGCTGTATCTCTTCTGATCGCCAATTGCTGCTTCCTCGTTGGTGCAGCTGTTTTAAACAAAAACTATAACCTCTGCATCTCATCAACCTTCTTTAGTCACTTCTTTTATCTGGCTCTGTTCTTCTGGATGTTGCTCTCAGCACTTCTCCTCATGTATCGCACCATCGTGGTCTTTTCTGGAATGTCTAAGGGAAAAATGATGGCTATAGCGTTCAGTGTTGGATATGGAGCTCCATTACTGATAGCTGTCATCACTATAGCATCTACAGCTGGAAGTGGAGGATACATTCAAAATGGATTTAACTGCTGGTTAAACTGGGCTCAGTCTAAAGCTCTGCTGGCGTTTGTGATTCCAGCTCTGACTATTGTAATGATAAACCTCGTGGTTCTGGTTGTGGTTCTCTATAAGTCTCTGAGTAGAGGAGTTAATCCCAACACCTCAGCTGACCAAAAACACGTTCTACTTGTTATTGCTAAATGTGTTGGAGTTCTAACCCCTCTGTTTGGTCTGACCTGGGGGTTCGGCATCGGAACCATGGTGTCAGATAACTTTGGAGTCCATGTTGTGTTCGCATTCCTCAATTCATTACAGGTAACATTTCCATTGTACATTTATTATTTGCTTCTTATAATCTAAATTATATCATGATCAAAACATTAATCTGCAGAAATTTAATTAGCACAGTTCTAAAGTGACAGGGAAATGTGAAGCAAGATGGGTTTAAAATCCAACATCCATCATGGTGCATTTACAACTTTTTATAAATCTTTCAGTTGATCTGCTAAAATGTTACATTCTCTTTTTAGGGTTTCTTCATTTTACTGTTTGGCCTTTTACTGGATTCAAAGGTTTGTGCTTTAACTTTTATTTAAACTAAGTGGCTGCTTTAGTCACCTCCTCGTTTTCACTTCCGCTGTTCCCACTGTTTCTATCTATAAGAAAATGTTCATTCTGCTTTTTTGTTTTAAATCGTTACAGAAAGCAGATGTTTTACATAAAAAAGTATACATTGCAATGTGACACTGGACAATAATAACCGGTTTTAAAGATCAATCATTTTGATTGATGATTTGTCTGTAACTGCAGGTTCGAGAAGCTCTGGCAGGAAAGTTATTAAGGAAAAACATGAGCTCCAGTGGAACCAGGGTAAATACTTCACCCACCCCCTCCCCCCCCCCCCAGACACTTACACTTCTTTAACCTGTACTCTGATGTTGAATGTTGGTTGTTATTTCAGAGCACCAGTGGAGGACCTACACCTTCCAGTGGGTTTTCATTCTTTCCGCGGTTCGGCAGGAGAAGTGAGTCCTTACCAGCTGATGTTCTATTCATCTGGTTTATTTTTCTTTTTAGCATTCATTAAGAAGTAAAGCAGTTTAGGGAAGGCTAGTCCTGTTCCACTGTAACTGCATTAGTGATTAGGATGAAGGCTTTGTTCCAAATCACATATATACAGCGGGTGAAATAAGTATTGAACACGTTACCATTTTTCTCGGTAAATATATTTCTAGAGGTGCTATTGACATGACATTTTCACCAGATGTCGGTAACAACCAATCCATACATACGAAGAAATGAGATTAGGTGTAATTATGTGGAATGGCACAGGAAAAAAAGTATTGAACACGTGAAGAAAGGGAGGTGCAAAAAGGCATGGAAAGCCAAGACACCAGCTGAACGCTCTCAGTAATTAGAAAGCAATCCTGCCCCTTGTCAGTGCTAATTAATATCAGCTGGTTCAGTCCCAAATGATGGCCTGGTATCACACAAGAAACAGCAATGATGGGTAAAGCTTGTTTAAAGTTTGCTGCACAACATTTAGGCAAGCCTGTGAAATACTGGGAGAACAAAAACAGTGTAAGAGATGAAAGCCTACGCCCAATTTAAAAGTATTTCACCCAATGCCTGGGAAATCGAGGCAGAACTCTCCGGGGTTGTAATCGGGTACAACCTGTTTTCTGTCTGTATTTTAGCAATATTATGGGACATTAAACCTAATTGAAACTAACTCCGCATTGATTGAACTCTGCATTCCCTAACAGATTTTTTTTAACGTGACAAAACTTAACACAAAACTTAACAAAAAAAATGAGTATTGGACCGTATTTTATCATGATAAATTGTATCGTGTTGGGAGGTATTCTTAAGTATTGAAAATGACCGAATTGTTGTTTTGAAGAATCAATATTGAACTGAACTGTGACTGCTCTGATTTACATTTGTAGTAGAATACAAAATTTCTAAGAGCTTGTAGATATTGTCATAATTTAGCCTGCAGAGACACTCACAAAGAGAATTATAAAACTGAGATGAAGTTAAATAATCACACATAAGAAGAAGAGTGTTGTACAATGACACTGTTACAGATCAGAAGACAAAAGCTTGTTTTAAAACTGTAGAAACTTTAGCCGGATGCAAAAAGTACAGATGCAAACACAGAGAGAAAGAGCGAGAGAGAGAGAGAGAGCGAGAGAGAGACCGAGAGAGCACACTTTCTTATGAGGCAACAAAGCTCAGCCAACTTAGACCCAAAGGAAAAGTCTGAGAGACTGGAGGCACTGACTGATAAAACAGCTGCCAAGAAAAATCACACTTGACACAATTGTACAGTTGTATAATCCACCTCTTTTAAAAAGCTTGCTTTAATGCCAGCACACATTAGCCACTCTCTCCCTCGTGTTATTCCCTGTCCACTAACACCAGGCACACGAGCGCACCATTATCAGCGCCCGCCTGGCGTGTTGATGCCAGGTTTAGGTTTGTTTCCGCTAAATTAGCCATGTTAATCACAGTGTGCGTCTCTGAGGTCCCTGCTGCTAAATGGCTTTTAATTCATCTCGCCTCTGTAGACACAACAAACAAAACAACTCACAACACCAACAACACGCCCTGACACAAAGAAACCTGCAGCTCAAGCAGTCAACCGAACAATTTACTTGCGCACATAAATTAAAACACTGAATAAAGTCTATTTATTTTTATTTCCATTTATTTATTACTTCTGGTATTGCAATTACTACCTTGATCTATAAGCTTTATTGCTCAATTACAAATTTTAAAGACGTGGAAACTTTAAGGAAGTCAAAAGTTAAAAGAAACTGTGGAGAGTAATTAAGTGTTGTGAAACACTTGCTGGAAATAAAGCAATGGAAAAACTTAAGATGACTATAAGAAAAAATGTTAAAGAAATCTTTATAGCTCAATATAAATCTTTATAGCTCAATATAAAATTAAGAGCCTAAAAAATATTATATGGTAGAATTAGTCTTCTGAACAACAATGAAATAAGACCTTGTAAAAATATCTGAAGGTTGTAAAATTCATCCAAAGTAAAACATCATGTTAAGATTTGTAAAGCTCCAAGAAACGTTGACATTAAGGCAGCAATTTAGGTACCGGACTGTTTACCGGATCAATTCCCAGTAGATAAGCTGTCGTTGCTAAGAACATTAAGTTTATTATCAAGTAAATCACTCTGAATTAAGTCATCCACTTAAATGCACCTAATGTTAGATTCTAAACAGAGCTCTTATGAATTCATCAAATATCAAATTCATTAAAGCAGTAGGTTAAAAAAAACTAAATATGACAAACTGTGAGCTTAGTAGCACTGCCAAAAAAAAATAAAATAATTGAGACACCAAACACTTTAAAGGTTTAAAGCTAGCAAGCAATTGTGGAACAGTTTTGATGAATTTTCAACCTGTGGAACTTTGTATTATTTTAGTTCCCCAAGACCGTTTCACAGCTATTTGGCATTTTATAATGGGACAAAGTGAAGACAGGTTAAAACCTTGCAAGAAGAGAAATGCTAAATGATATCTTCTAAAGAACTCAAGTTGCAAGGTTTTCTTAAATGACTGAAGAGCAGCAGAACTGTAATATAAACCTGAAGAGTCTGTGAAACCTTTGGAAGAAAACACTTCAAATAGCTCAAATTATTACGACTGTGGGATTTTTTATTTACTTATTAATTTATTTTAGACAATCATTGTTTTGTATTGTGCTGGTAATCTTCCAAGCATTAATAGGGTGAAAGGTGGCGATCCATTCTGGACATTGCCTGCCTACAGACATGCACCTTTATACTTATAGGCAATTAAATATTTCCATTGAAATGGAACAAAAAGTATAACGATAGTTTAGAAATTTATTTTTTGCTAAATCAAGTATGCAACTGCAGTAGTTTAAACTGTAAATACTAGGGGTGTATTCATCACAAACCATTGTGTTCGAGCCATACTGTTACGGAAAGCACGAGAAAGCAATACGGAAAGCACAACAACATACAACACAAGGCAGAACTAAAGTTAAGATGAAAGCTCTTATTTTTACTTCTCATAAAAAAAAGAGCTCATTATTTTTACTATTGTAAAATATTGACACACAGATAAATATGGACTGATCGATACACAATCTGTACATGGCTATCCTGCACTGTGATGCTGCCTTGGTCCTTGAGCCTTGGTCCTCCCAAGGTTTCTTCCTAAATATAATATATAACATCTATAACGGGAAGTTTTTTTCTTGCCACTGTCGCTTGGTTTGCTCTTTGGGGGTTTAGACTTTGGACTCTGTAAAGCTGCTTTGTGAAAACACACTGTCTATGTAAATAAATTACTTTGAACTTGAACTCTACGCCTGAGCTGAGTTGCATCCCATGCCAAGTGAAGCTTAGTTTAGAGGCAGAGCATGGACCACGAGGAGAAACAATACTCTGAAATTACATACACTGCTTTATTCAAACAAACAGCCAATGATAATAGTATATTAAAAAAAAAATAAAACACTCAAATTGCATGTTCCAAATTATTATGCACAGCAGAGTTTTCAACCATTTTTTTTTTATAAAGAACAAAAAAGGTCATTTGTGATATTATAAGCATTAGCAGGTTATTACAAACAGTTTTTAACTCAAAACTTTATTCTCGATGATGCTACATTTGCACATAGGACCACTTATTCGAAAGGAGCTTCTGAACTCTCGCCCATTGAATTTGTCAGGTTTTGAATGCTCTCTGCTTTAATTGTTTTGCATGAGGACAGAATTCCCTCCCAGAGCTGTTGCTTAGATGTAAGCTTCCTCTCACCATCATAGACACTCTTTTTGATGATGCTCCAAAGTTCTCAGTGGGGTTGAGGTCAGGGGAGCATGGGGGCCCCACCATAATTTTGTCCCCTTTTATGCCCATAGCAGCCAGAGATGCAGATGTGTTCTTTGCAGCATGAGACGGTGCATTATCATGCA
>JAOUQT010085331.1:0-20073 GCA_025769995.1 Xyliphius kryptos
CCGAATTCAACCAAACCACAGGATGCGGCTTCCGACGTCTTTCAAAACTTAGTCTGCAGAACTCACACAACGCTTCAGAATTTAATATTGATTTTTTTACAACATAAGCGCAAGGTTATTATGCAGCACGAGGCTTTGCATCTGTTTTTATAACGCGACCGATGAACAGCAAACTTAACCAACTAACTAACTGTAAACGCAGAAACGGGAAACATTTCTTTTCTTTTCTTTGGGTTTGTGGATACAGCCACGCGCTTAGGTCTCTGCAATAAACACACAGGGAACATGTACATTTATTCTATAATAAATCCCAAAATTAAAGAATTCGAGTGACAATTTGTTTTTTATTAATTAAAACATTATATTTTATTGTATTCTTTAGTTGTTGTTTTTTTCCTTCGGAATTTTTATTTTATGGGTTTAATCGTCTTCTGTTTTTTTAAACTTTAATCGTAATTTATTTTAATGTCATTAAATACACACCGCTTTTAATAGAATAAAGTGACGTAATAATACTAATAATAACAATATGGACAATAATAATAATAATTATTATTATTCTTATTTTTATTGTTAGTAGTAGTAGTAGTAGTTGTAGTAGTATTGTCATATTGTTATTATTCTTATTTTTATTGTTGCTGTTATTATTATAAGAATTATTATATTTTTATTACAATTATTATTAAATTAATAATAATACATCAGTACAGACACACAGGGCATTATTATTATTAATATAAGTGCAGTGCAGCTACACGTTTATACAACTGCACAGAAACAAAGCTACATTGTACACACATGAACACAAGACATTTACATAAGCACAAACTAACACAACACCACATCTACATAACAACAAATATACAACAAACATACACAAAACACCTACACAAACTTACAAAGTACAACACAAACCCAATTAAACACACAGTTAGACAAACAAAATTACTATTTTATACACTTGATAACTACACACTTACAGAACTACATACTCACATAACTACTCACTTACAGACACACTCACATAAATACACACTCCTCATCTACATGATTTTACACACATGTGCACACACGTGCACACACACACATACACACACACACATACACACACACACACACACACACACACACACACAAATGAAAGACACAATGATTCATGTAACTACTGATTAGACAATCACACAATCTACCCAGCCCCACAATTAAGTAGTTAGATAACTACACGCTTACAGGACTACACACTCACATAACTACACAATCACAAAACTCCATACTCATAACTAAACACTTGCATATACTACACTCACAGAATTACACACTCAAATAACTACATAGTCACATAACTACACAATCACAAAACTACACACTTGTATAACTACACACCCGCACTGCCAGACCTTGAGCAGCTGCGGTTCTAAGTTGACCTTTTCTTATCTTTACTACTTTGTTCTGTGCTTTTATCCTCTTTAATAAATCTTCAGTTAAGCGCGCGCGCACACACACACACACACACACAGTAAATATTCTGTGATGTTACATGTTAATCATTGAAGTCACATGACTCAGACTTAACAATTAACCGCTGTGTCCACCACTGTGCGCCTGTGATGTCATGGATGAGACCACCAGATCCAGCTAGAAAAGCAACGTGATTGATTAATCAGACACAGATTATAAACAGTCTGGACCGGAAATGGAATGTATTTACACATGCCGACTGGTGGAGCTAGTGGGATCCCCAGCTTTTTCTGCCGCCAACATAAAGGGAACAGCGAACGTCCAGCGAACCCTGGAGCCCCCTCTGCTGGCATATTTTGCTGCTGGAATGCTCTCACCTCTTGCCATTGAGCTGCACACAGAACATTGGACACAGAGAGATGCACTTGACATCCATCCACAGCCTCCTTCCATATTCCGGAGGGAACAGGTCATACTCATGATGTCACAGTCACTGCAGGTTAAAGGCTCTTTCTGGCGTTCTGACGTCTCTCTGCTTTAACACTATGATGTAACACATCACCAACTACATATTGTACGTTCCCATAGAAGCTATTCCTCCTGTGATGTGCCCCTGCCACTTGCCTGCACGCTGCCCTGCCGCTACAGCGATGACCTCAGAGCTCCTTTCATCATTGTTTATGGATTAACTGGATCCAAAACACGACTTCGCTGATTGAACTTAATTACTGTAATTCATTGTTGAACTTCTATGAGATATCAGCTTTTGATTCACTGCTGATGGTTCGAATTTGGGTTCTTGGCAGATGAACTGGAAAGAAACAAGAAGAAGAAAGAAATATAACATTATTGCAAAGAAATATGTATATTGTTGCTGCCAGATGTGCCCTGATCCCAGGATTGAGACATGGACGCCACTAGACCCCTGAAGGTGCACTGGGGGATCAGGCACCAACAGGTCATTTAACTCCTGTGAGTTGGGAGATGGAGACATCCCACAGATGTAGAATTGGATTTAGATCTGTGGGGTTCAGAGGGACGTTTTCTAACAATGTGTAGGTAGGTGGTGTTAAAGTAACCCTTATATGGAGGAAACACTGATGAAGGACTGGAAAATCCTGACTCACCATCTTCAAACTCCATTCTTATTAAGGTTCTGTGCAAGTTCCTCCACACAGTTCATCCAAAAATGGCCTTTTACAAATGGTTTCCATAAAGATGGAACTGTAGGAGTGTCTGAAGGACTGGAAGTTTTATTCTCCACCTGTAACACTATGATCAGTACTTTTGTCCATTATGTGTGTGTGCATCTCTGATGCAAAGCATTATGCGGGTTCTAAGATGCACCTAGCAGCTGGTTGGTATCGCCCCACCATCTGTGTGACAAACATTTAGAGATAAAATGTAAGGTCATTGATTTAATGTTTTTAAAAACAGTTTAATGGAGCTGAATACTGATGCAGGTTTAGAGGCGGGGCAATCAGCCAGAAGTGACGGGAGGGTGAAGGTCCCTGGTTCTTTCATCTGCAATGCTCATATGGACATGGAAGAAAAAAGAGAAAAAGAAAGAGAGAGAGGTATGGGGTGAGAGCGAGGTAAAAAAGTAAGAGAGAGAATATATGATAAGTAGTCCCACATAAAAAAAGCACTCATAACCAAAACACATGCGGTCCCTAAATGCTGGACACGTTTGTCAGAATCATGGCCACAATTTGGAGCGGACTTGCTCCCAAAATGCAGGGAGAGGGCCAGGTGAAAATGGGGCTGTGGGCCAGATCTGGTGCAAAACTATTTCCCAAGACAGTGAAAACTGTCAGAGATAGAAGTGGAGATGTTGAGACCTCTGTGGGTAGAATGTGTCAGTGTCCCAATACCTTCATATAGTGTAGGTTCTTAAATGTGTGTTTGTGCGTGAGTTGTGTGTCAAAGTTTCAGTCTTATTGTGCAAAATGACACTAGATTCATCATAGAAACATAACCAACCCTAAAATACATATTTACCTATTGTTTATTGACTGAGTGTGTGCATCATCATGGCAGCTCATGTGTATGTGCGTGTCTTGGTGTGTGTGTGTGTGTGTGTGTGTGTGTGTGTGTTGTGCGTGAGTATGTTACAGTAAGTTTCGCTTCATGTCACTTGAAAGACTGGCAAGCTGAAACAGACATGATGGAATAGGTTCATTTTTATAAAAGTAGGGAAAAGTTTAAATGACACCTCATAGACTCTCTATGACATCATCATATAATACAATATCATTCATTTATTATCTTCTGCTTAATCATCTATAAGGGTCACAGTGGGGTTCCCCATGCCCATCCAGTGGAGAACATCTCGGGCGCTGGGCAAACACACACAGGACAGGGCACCAACCTATTGCTTGGCACACACACACTTAGACTATAGGGGCAATTTATACTATACAATTTACCTTAAATCCAGGTTTTTGGACTGTGGGAGGAAACAGAGCCTGTTCTTAAAGCTGCTGCACCAATCATTCCAAGACACTTTAATCGAGCACAGATCAATGATGAACTTATGGCACAGAGAAGGTAGGAAATTTATACAGTTGCCAAGATTCCACTAAGGATCTGGTTAAGCCAGCAAGTGAGTGAGACTGACGGGGCTTAGTGTGTTACTGCACGCTATCAGGGAATATCACTCCTACATACGACTGTATGTGACATCCACCTGTATCTATTTGTCATGGCAAAGTACAATGCTATGAAGCTGCGATCTTCATGGCTAGAGAAATTACCCTCTAGCTGCAGATTTTACATTACGGTACCTCCTCCTCTAGAAACAGATCCTGAAGCTACATGCACCGGATGCCGCTCAGGAGGGCAGGGTGAACTGAAAGAAACTACACCTGCTAATGAGGTTCCGCTAATGATCTGTGAAAGCTAGCAGGAAGCAACTATGACTGCACCAACTATGGGAAACGGGGTTAGCATCTTACTGGACACCGTCCACTGTTCTTATCAGTGGCGAACTGCATGACTTACCACACTCTTCTGCCTGCTAACGGTTTTACATTACAGCGGATGGTGGACGATGCCAGGGATAACAATCTTCATCCTCATAACTCTGTCTTGACATCATAACATTACAATCATCTTGTCATCACTAGGCTAGTCTCTATTTTATGACATCATTATGCTCCTGTAATGATCTTATCCCATTCAAACCCTTTAAATCATCACATTATCGTCTTCAGATCGTGACATTACAATTACAATATTATCATTATGTTACTGACCTATGACTCATCCCACTCTGATCTTTCATACATCACATGCCAATCGTCTGTATTATTATTCTTCATATCACAGTATTACATTTTGGTTTTTAAATTAACCAAATGTGTTGTTATTGTGTTTAGTGATATTAAGTGTGAGTGTGTGTGTGTAGTCGGACAAAACTGAGTGGCATGTGAAATCACTTAGGCAGAAAGTCCCATCCCATCATGCTTCTAAGACGTGTTTTCTTAAGAGAGAATGCTTTTGTTTTACCTTTACATGGAAAGAACAAGAGAAAAAGAAAGAGGAAAGAAATATAGTGTGTGTGTGAGAGAGAGAGATAGATATAGAGAGAGAGAGAGAGAGAGCGAGAGAGAATGAGTAAGACAAAGACAGACAGTAAGACAAGAGTGACAGAGCGAGCTCAAGAGAGACACACACAGATAGAATGGGTGAGACAGAGAGAGCTCATCTTCAGACCACCTGTAAAGAGTGTGTGTGTGTGTGTGTGTGTGTGTTTTAGCCAGGTGTGTTTGTGTGTCTTTGCAAATGGGTGTGACTTTGCAGAGCTGTTTAACTGTGTATGGGTGTGTGTGTTACTTTGTATATGCAAAGTGATCAGTGAACATACTGCTACATCGAGCCGATACACTGAATAACACACCACACACAAACAGCACTGTTTCCAAATGAATGGAAATCAGATCAACAGGATCAAAGATCAGCCAACAATATAATGTGTTGTAAATAATGTGTATATATATATATGTGTGTGTGTGTGTGTATGTATACGTGTGATGTACATGTATAGGTGTAATATATACATGTGGGATGTACATGTATGGCTCATCACAGCGACTAAAGATAAACCAGCACTTGTGTTTGCTTCTGTCCAGCTTTTCATCTCTTCATTTTCACCCTGTTTATTTTCAAACCCATGTCTTTGCTTTAATTCTTTTCTCCTCGTCATCTTCCACCTTTTGCGGATTATCTGTGTGAATGTGAGCAGACGATTTGAGTTGTTTACGCATGTCTGCTACACTGTTTCCTGATGTTTATCCACGTTCTTCACAGAAGTGTCACGCGTGACGGAATTTAGTCTGGAAAGTCTAAAGTGGTGCGATAAGAGCAGATCATGTAGAGTCCTGACTTCTCACGGTCTTCTTTAATGATGCTATCAGCAAAGTGTTTGGATTCACAATCAGATTAAACTCTCACGTCTGCCACACTGATCAAACTGACAGTATTATTAAGAATGGATCGAATTGAGTGATAAAATTCACCAATTTCACCCTCAGCCTCATCTCCAGTACAACTACAGATAGCTGTGTCTGTGTGTGTGTCAGAGGTCATGTAAACACAGCTGCCTTTTTTTGCTGGTGGTGTGGGGTAGTGCTCCACCGTCACTGTGTTGTTAATAAATCAGCTTGATTTTTGTCTTACTGCTGTCTTATCGCAGTCTCATCTTTCTGTAAAGCACCACACTCACGCGCGCGCGCGCACACACGCACACACACACACACACACACACACACACACACACACACACAGAGTCTTAATAAAGAGTCTTAATAATGCTATTTATCGATAATTATCATAAACAAATCAAAGAGTTAACCGAACTGCACTGGAGTGACTGTAAGCCGTAGGTTGTTTTAGGCTAATTGCATAGCACTCGCTCGGTGCAGCTCGTCTTGCTCTCATCCTGAGTCTCGGTGGTCCCTGGCATTGCGCCGGCCGGGTGATTGTCCCTGCGTTACAGATGGATGCTACCGCTGACAGATATGCAGGATAAATTGCAGAGAATCAGAACGAGCTGCACTAACACTACAGGTTTGCGCAGCATTTCCGAAGCCAGGTGTAGCTTTTTTTTATTCAGATGGAGCAATGAACAATTTTCCTGTTAGCCGAGCGTTCAGCTGTAGAAGGATCAGCTGGTAATTGGAATGCTGTGTGCTGAGCAGATTCCCACAGAAACAAAACTTTCTAAAGCACTTAAGTCACAGCATTATGTTCAGCTTTCCAAATCCAACATATTAGCAAATTTAGAACGAATATTGGGTTTAGGATCTGACCGTATTTTGATTGTTAGAACAACTGGATACGACTGACAACCTAAAAGTTAACAAAATGGCAATAGTGTCACAATAGTGTCAACTCTGGTTAAAATAGAATTTTACATTTAAGTGAAGAACAAAACACTGAGATAACACTATAATGTAATGTTACTGTTATGATGTAACTATTTAACTGCAGTGATGTTACTGTAATGATGTAAACGTAAAGATGTAGCTGTAACTGCAGTGACATAACTGTAACTATAATGATGTAACTGTAACAATGTAACTGTGACTGAAAGGATGTAACTGTTACTGCAGTGATGTAATGGTAACTATAATGACGTAACTAATGACATAACTATGTAACTGAAATGTAACTGTAAAGATGTAAATGCAATAATGTAACTGTAAAAATGTAGCTGTAACTGCAGTGACATAACTGTAACTATAATGATATAATGGTAACTGAAATGATGTAACTAACGTTGTATCTGTAACTGCAGTGATGTAAATGTAACTAGAGTGATGTAACTGTAATAATGTGACTGTAACTGTAATGATGTAACTGTAACTGTAATGATGTAAATGTAACTAGAGTGATGTAACTGTAATAATGTTACTGTAACTGTAATGATGTAACTGTAACTGTAATGATGTAAATGTAACTGGAGTGATTTAACTGTAATGACATAACTATGTAATTGTAATTGCAGTGATGTAACTATGCATTGCTAATGATGTCACTCTGTAAATACCAAACTTTGACAATGGAAATCTGCTAATCCTGTAATATTTATTGAACAGTAGGATATATAGAGTTAATCTGAAAGCCAGTGTACCTCATTGCTGCAGTTGCCTTCACTTTGACTCATGGCTGTAACAGAAGCAAGGCAGTAAAGAATCATTTCCATAATCCTGCTCTTAAATTACTCACCAAGGCTGCTGTATAAGTGCTAGTTCGAGGTGAAGTCCAGGCCAAATGGCTCAGGGAGATATACTGTCACATCAAAGTGACATTCTCACCCTTAAACCTTTTAAAACCACCCACCCCCTTAAACCTGACACACTTATTGTAGAGGAAGCCGGTTCTCCTACAGGCTCAGTCTCACTCTATAAAATAAGTACAAACCCCAGACCTGTATGATGCATGAAGCATTTAACCTGTGCAAAGTGGCTGATCTTAAGCTGAGATGCATTCTGATCAGGTTCAGAACACATGGTACCAGGGTGCATTATGGGGAAAAGGCAGTGTAATGCAGTGGGCAACGCTCTGCGGGGAAACCATGTGTCCGGCATCCAAGTGGATGTCACTTTACCACCACCTACTTAAGCATCACAGTAGAATGAAAGTGGAGAGAGAGAGGTAATAAGACAAAGACAAAAAGGACATGATAATAACAATAAGGTATGAGAAAGAGAGCGAGAATTAGGGAATATGAGATTGAGAAAGTAGACATGCCAACAAAAGAGCAAAAAAGGAGGAAAGAGCGAAGGAGAAGTTCTAAGTGTAAAAAAGAAAATGGAAGTAAAAGCATAAACCTACAAATGAGAGGAAGGACATCAGAGTATGAGAGTATGAGAGTGGATATGGGCATTAGAGAGAGCGAGAGAGAGAGAGAGGATATTGGAGTAAGAGGGAGGTAAGAGAGAGAAGGATGCAGAGAGAGAGAGAAATGATGTAAAAGTGTGAGGAAGGTATGAGAGTACAAGTAAGAGAGAGTAAATATATGAGTGTGAGAGAAAGAGAGAGAGAGAAGGAGTCTGGATATTGTTTGCATGAGGCTGCATGTGGCCGACTGAGAAAAAGGATCGGTTTGAATAGTTGTGTAATTGGAACATTGTGCGCAGGATTAAGGTTCTCATTCTGACTCAGGAACTAGAGAACTTTCTATGCAGAGAAAAAGGTTCATATACTCAAAATTAAATCTTTATTTATATCCCACCAGATGTTTTCAAAGATCATCCATAATTTACTGCTTTTGCTTTCGGTATCTGAGTTACTGTCACTATAGAAGTGAGCAATTTTAAATGTCACTGATTATACGCTTTTTATTTGATATGCAATAATAGTTTAGTAATAAAAATAATAGTAAATGTATACCACGTGACATCTACAATTAATACCATACCCCAGGTGATGCCAGGTTTACTACAATGCCCATACACAGACATTTATCTCGGAGTTCATGCACCCCTACATAAAATTGAATAAGAAGCAAAGGGTAAAGCGAGGATGCCAACTGGCAGCTGCAGCGACCCTGTTCAGGCCCTAGGGGGAACCCCTGTCCAGCTAAATGCCACCTGCGGAGACTGTCTTAATTGGCACTCCAGAAAGCTGTGTCCACAGACGAACAGCATTGTGTCCAAGCTGCCTGTGGAACCCTGGATGTGCAGAACCAGCCTCTATTAAAAGTGTGGCCACTCTGGAGGTCACTGCATTTCCAATACAATAAAGGAACAGCTGGAGTGCAATAAACCTTAACATGCTGACGTTAAGAGGACCCACAGAGCTCTAAGCGACAGACATTCCCCACTGTTCTGCAGCCGCCACTGGTGATGCTCACTCTAAGGTGCTTTCCCTAGTGGCTCAAGTCAATGCAATGCGACTTGGTGACCAGGACACTATTTGTGCAGGTTTTGCAGTGAGCCACCATGAACAAGGCAGGTTAGCTACATAGTAGATGTGAGGATGTCTATAAAACTGCCCCCTAGTGCCAAGGGTTGAGGGTGGGGTCACTCGAGTGCACAGTAGCAGGTGGTTCCATTACTGTAATCAGGTGATCACTAAGTCCTGCACTTTAACTGCTTTTTAATGGGAAAGGTGGAGCTGGCCCATGGAACCCTGTTTTAATGTGTGTGTGTGTGTGTGTGTGTGTGTGTGTGTTCTTAAGCTAATTAATTAGAAGTATATAAGAAGCTGCAACCTGTACCACAGGTAGTGATAGATGCCTTCATTTTTACGTGTGTGTAAACATGATTACTGACGGCAGCATAATTTATTCATGTAGTTACAACGTTGATTTAGTTGCCTATGGCAATGCTAATAACTTTCCAAAACATTGTAGTTCCTTTTCTTGCTATGGAGGGTGGGGCTGTGTTCACCACACCGTGTGTGTGCGTGTGTGTGTTTTGTATACTGTATAAACAGCAGAGAAATAGTGAGTAATGGACAATGACAAGGTGGGATGTTGGCATCTACTGTTCCTCCTACACCTCACACAGTCATCTGTTCATGCACACGCACGCACACACACACACACACATACTACACACACACATACACACTTTGAACAGATTTCCATTCATGGAGACTCACCCTGTATGTAGTTTCTTGTCGGTTATGTGAACAGTATTTTGAAAAATATCTAACAAAAACGTATCGCACCCTTCAGGTTTAAGCCTTTTGTTTAGACGATCTGCCATCAAGCTCAGGTTCAAACCTTCAGCTTAAAAGTCCCCTAGCCGCAACGACCGTGGACATGTTAAACCAGTGCAACGGTGGATGGGCCAGAAAAGATCCAGTCATTTCCATCTCACACTGACATCGGAGCTGGGACAACCTGGGTTGTCTGAATAAATAACCAGATCCTGAACTGATCTTGAGACATGAACTTGGCATTCTGATTCTCTTTAGATCTTTTTTTTTTTTAATATTTTTTTGGGAGAAAATGCTCTCAGTCACCAGAAATGACTGGAATCTGTCAGTGGTGCGATAAACAGCTGGTTAGCAAAACTATCTGTAATGTAAATGTAATAGAAGCTCTTTAGCATTAGCACGTTAGCATGTTGGAAACTGAAACAGCTCATAAATACAGACTGAAAGCAGCTGAGAGTAGGATCTTCTCCTCCTGAAGTGAAGTTCGAATCCTGCTAATCCCCCCTGTCATAACAACTCCCACATAGCACCACTCACCTCGTCATACAGCCCATAACACTGACACTGTGTGTGCGTGTGTGTGTGTCTGTGTGTAAACTCATGACCTTTACAAAACACCTTACAGAGTCGGTACTTAGTAACGCCCCATTTGGCAGGAAACACATATTGCAAATGCTTTTTCTATCCATCTTAAGGTCGTTCGAATCTCGTAGCATGTTCAATGCTAAAGCACTAAAGTTCTGAGATATTCTGAGACTGTTAAGTGAACGCGGCGTGCTGGCAAAATATGTGGGCATTCCAGACACAACCACTAGAGACCGAACAACAAAGGACAAACAAAAAAGGCAATATAAATTATGTTTGGCTAGAGCGGTAGGGTGGTGTAGTGGTTAGCATATTTGCCTCGCAGCCCCAGGTTTTTTCCTACCACTCCGACATTGGGCAATGAGAGCCACAGTGTGGCTAAAGGTAATTACAGTGTGAAATTTTCCACAGACAGTAACAAGACTTCGAATTATGCTCCACTCACCACCATGCTTTAGAGTTGGCAAGGTGTTTTTTTCCACAAGATATAGAAGTATCTTGCCACCTGGCTAGGAAAGTACAGAATTATCCCGTATTTGGTAAATAAATGTTGCCTCTTGTATAAAACCGATATAGGATGCAATTCATTCCATTTTTTTCATTGTTGTACATTTCACACGAACAGATTTTAAGATAATGAAAATGGAAAACGATAGGCAGACACAAAACATTTAAGAGGGCTTATGTGGGTAAAATTTGTGGACTGACCATTGGGGGCGCTATTAATGAAAAATATCTAACAGAAAAAAACTCGCACGCTTCCACGTTGCTATTAGCTTTCAAAAATGGCTCTATCAAAAAATCTCAAAAGTTGAGGGTGAAAGCAGGATCTTTCTTGAACAATAGACAAAGAAATGCGCCCTCATCCTGCCAGTTTTATTAATGCAATGCCGATATGCCTGATCTGTAAGGAGGTTGCCACGAAATAAAGTATGCTAATTTGGATGCAAGGATGTCTGGTCTGTTTGAAAGAAGTGGTGATTTAATTTTTACAATAATATAATGCTGTGTGCTTTGTTTAAAAGACATGTGCTTTAAGGACTAGTTTGGATTTCAGCAGCAGAGGTCTCCACTGACTTGTTTTATTTTTGCATGTTGAGCATTAATGCTACACATTGTTAATGTACTGATTCACTCTCATATCCAGATGAAACAAATAATCATTATTAGACGGAATAAAGGGTTCTGGTTTGGAAAATTAAGTCTCTAAATGAAGAACATTTTTGAGACTGAGACCTTCAGGACCCTTCACTACCACAAATTCTCCACTTTTCCCGGAGTTGTCATAAATAATCATTTTTGGTGCTGTAAAACTTCGTTTTCCTGTGGATATTCGGCCCAAACACATAAAAATGTATTAATTTTTCATTTGAACTTTACATTTTTTATTATCATTCATTATAATTCAAACAACCTCAAGGGACAGATGTGTCATGCTTGTGGGCCACATCTGGCCCACGGGCCGCCTGTTGCCAACCTGTGCCATAGGAGTTGTGCCCATTGCGGTCATGGCCAAGAGGAGCTGTGGTGGGTGTCATTTCTGAAAGGTGTCAACTCTATGTAGGACAGTGTTAGGTCCTGCAAGTGAAACCGCATAGACATGGTCAGGGTTCCAATGCTCACCCCCTGTCCTCCACCTAAAGAACAAACAATGGACATCAGAAATATACATATGTATAGTGTGAGTACATCAGCTCTGATTCTATCAGGCTGTGTGTGTGTGACTGACAGCTCTGATCAGGCAGCGAGCTCGACCCCGCCGCAGGATCAGGAAAGCGTTTCTTATCCTCGGTGGAACTTGACATTCGAAATAAATAAACATGAGAGGTTCAGGTGGATCCTGGAGCCAATTTACCCGAAGAGGTGAGATGGAGACTTAACGAGTCAGAGCCCCTAACGAGCCGCGTGGCATCTCCACCTTCCGGACAAATCTTTCACCTAAATATTAGTATTCTCACAGCCCCCTCCCCTCCACACACACACACACACACACACTTTAAGTAAGCAGTATTAGGACGAGATCTGAGCTTTACCCCTCACATCCTTTTCCACACATTCTGTCAATCACCTCAGGTTTCCCGCTTAACACTGAACATGGCTTCATTATTGATTACATAGCTGATACCACTTCATTCTATAGTGTAACAAATCTATTATAATTGTTGTTCTTATACTTTTTTATATTAATTACCTAACACACACAAACACATACATAGACACCCACATTTGCTTGCATTATGGGGACTGTTGTTCCCCTTGTTAACTGTGCTGTGACTTAAAATCCAATGCTAATAAGTTTCTTTCCTAGCCACAATATATATATTCGTTTTGCCTGCGGTACATTCTATTCGCTCTTTGTTCTTACTGTGGTTCATTTCACCATTGTTCCACCTGCCATTCCTTGAAACCCGCAGATTGTTCAACCTGTGGTTTGTTCCACTTGCAGTTTGTTCCACCTGTCGTCCATTTTACCAGGGGTTCAGTCCACCTATGGTTCGCTTCATCCATGGCTTGTTCCACTCGTGGATTGTTCTACCTGTGGTCCATTTCACCTGTGGTTCGCTCCACCCATGGCTCTTTCCATTCGTGGTTCGTTCTACCTGTAGTTTGTTCCACCCGTGGTTCGTTCCACCCATGGCTTGTTCCGCCGGTTTTTATTCCACTTGCGATATGTTCCACTCGGGCGGGGTCATATACGAACAAGCCACACCGCATGACACCGACATCAAGCAGGGACTATTTTTCCCTGCCTCAAATCCACCAATGACATTTCACACCATCAGTAATAATAATAGTAACAATAAAAATAACAATAAAAATAATAATCTAACCGATTGTTCTACAGTGTGATGTAATAATACAGCTGGAGATTAGGGACAAGAATACGTTGGGTCACTGCGGCTGAGTTTTGGTTCCACAGCACAATGAGCTCTGCTGCTTGACGCGTCTGTGGGAGAGCGCGCTGATTGGCCAGGCCGTGATTTAGCGAAGCAGCTTTGTGATGCTGTGCTTTATTACAGACGCTCTACAAATAAAGCGGAAACACAGTGCACAGTGCTTTTCTTTACCTTTGTTATCATTCTATTCAGTGTTGATTGGCGGCTGAGTTGATGTGCGTGTGACAGGCTGCATCATGATGTGGGGTGGAGTTAGCATGCAGACAGAAGCTTGGCATCTTGGGAAATCTTACAGCGGGATGTGTGTGTGTATGGGAGCAAAGATGAAACGCAAGGAGATTTAATAGTGGGGTCATCTTGTTTAGGCTTTTCACTAGGGAGCTGCTGCAAGTTCCTGCTTAAGAACCTGTATACGGTTGTAAGACCTACACATACATAATACAGCTGTCTCTCTCTTACTCACACGCACACACACACACGCACATTGTATTTTTTTTATTTGACATGATTCAGAAATCCAATCAGAGTCCTAAACCCCTTTCTGGTCTGAATCTTTTAGTCAGCAAATTAATGAGAAATAGAAAGAATAAAATCAGAACGTAGCAGTGTAAAAGAATAAAAAGAATCAGTAACAAAAAGCAAATGAATCAGAGAGTCAGAGCAAACTGTAAAACGATAAGTCTATAAAGTAATTCAGGAATCAGATTTAGAAGCAAACTGAGTCAGGAAGAATCAAACACAATCCGAGAGAGCGAAAATAATATGACTCAGAGTCCAACTAGAAAGAATCAGACTGAAAAATGGTTTAGGATTCAAAAAAATCAAAACAAACCAGTGAAAGTAAAGCAAATAAATCAGAGCAATGTATGATTCATGAATCAAATCAGGAAGAAGCTAAGTCAAAAAGAATCAAAGAAAATCAGAGATTCAACCAGAAGACTTAGATAGCTCAAATCAAAGAATCAAATAAAGCAAAGACAACAGGACTGAATCACGAATCGGATAGTTGAATCGAATCTGAGTCGTGGAGCCGAGAGGATGAGTTATTGCATGGTTGCGGTGCGTGTGTAGTTCGACATATTCTCCCCCAGCTATTGTAATGAGCACAATGTAAACACGTCCTTCCAGCACATCAGTCTTAATTACACACTTCCGAAAGACACAACAGCAACAAGTAATGATGCAATAAACACAGACTCAGGTGTGAAACGCTCAGCCAAGCGGAACCTAAAACCTCCATCTGACAGATGGTGTCGCACAATCACAAACAATCTGACGTGACGGTGCGGCAGCGGCGGAAACCTCTGCGGCTGAGGTTCTCCAGTGCCTGGGGGACCGTGCCGCTGTCAAAGAGGTGAGGAGGATTACAGCCAATCACACGGCCTCTGCTCAGGGTGAAGTCTGAGGCGCGGAGACTGTTGCAGAAGCTGGATATTGTTTCAAACGTTTACTGAGTGAAACCTGTTCAGACTCGGCCTGTGGAGGAGCTTTAATAAGTGTCCTGCAGAGGCATGTTCTGTGTGTGTGTGTGTGTGTGTGTGTGTGTGTGTGAGAGAGAGAGAGAGCGAGAGCAAGGGAGAGAGAGCGAGAGCCTCATACATAGTTGTGTCTCTTGCCTTTTGTTCTCCGCATTCAAAGAACAAATAAGAAGTAAAAGCACGTCCGCTCGACGGCAAATAAAGAGAAAGCAGTTTGAGAACGTCGCTGCCGTTCCTTCAGACTGACGGTTCTTTTCTGCGGCGGCCCATTATCATCATTATTTAAAGTTCTGCATGAAAGCCAGTGTTGAGACGCAGGTTTTTACTCGTCGCATTCACCTTCCACCCAGTGCACTCCGGTGAGACGCACCCTTAATACAGCGCTCATTAATAAAGAACCTTATTAAAGAAAAAGAACCTGCTGCTACACAAGACATGGAACCAAAAAACGTTCAGGCAAAAGCAAGTAATAATCAAACAAGAAGCAGGACAAGTCGGGGTAAGGGGTTCAGGGTGGTGCCCCGCAGCGTTACCCAGCAGGTCCTGTGGTTTATTCCCATGTAGTGCAGACAAGGATCTTCCTCGCAAGTGTGTAAAATTTGCACGTTCCCATAGTGCATCCTGGTACCATGTGTTCCCCAGGTAAGATCCAGGGTTCATCAGGATCAAACCACCATGTTTCATTGATCCATAGTCCATTTCTGCTTAGCATTGGAACCCTGACTGCTCTGTAGGGGTCATGTACCACCCCAGGTATGGTTCTGACACTGTTCTCTCTGATTCTTCCTGACTCAGCGTCTTTCGGATTTCATTCCTGAATCATTTATCGTTCTGATTCATTCTAGTTTGCATCGACTCTCTGTTTCATTTGCTTTTCTCTCAATGAGTCTCTTCACCCTTCAAAGTTTACTTCCTACTGTAATGTTGTCCATGCTGTCCTCTGAACTTAAGCCTCGGGATCGCTCGTGGCTATTTTTACTTTAATTCTTTTTGACTTTGTTTCTCTCTGATTTGATTCCTGAATCATATCATCTGATTCATTCTAGTTTGCGCTGGCTCTTTTATTCAATTGAGCTACACTCTCCAGCAATCTGTTAAATCGGACCACATGGTCAATCCTTCACGCCCACGTGTATTAACCCCAACCCCATACAGACCCCTGCAGAAACGGACCCCCATAAGAGCTGCAGTTCTGGAAAAATTTGAGATCAACATACAGACATCACAGTGTGGTCACAGATACAGTGATGTAAGAGATAATCAGTGTTATGCACTCCACCTGCCTGTGCTCATAATGTTCTACCTAATCTGTAGAACACAGGACATGTTTTTAGCTGAAAGGCTTTTTTTTTTTTTTTGGCGTGGACGTTCCAAAGCTGAATTCGTTCCCACACTGAACTGCTGTGAGGAGGGAGAGGAGCGAGGGTTCCTGTTTGTTCAGGTCGGTATGAAGTGCTGTGTGTTTACTGTGTGATGATGAAGTAGCAGAACCTTTAGAGGCATTTCGACACGACCCACCTGACCTTCAACATGAACCTCCTGCTCACACATTCCAGTGAAACACACTCAGGATCCTACCCATGAAAGATCAAGAATTAATTCATCTGAATGACATTTTCTCAAATAACCATCATCTTAAGAGCCATGATTCCTGGTCACCATAGCGACGGAGGAAAACCTCTTGGACAACTTTGTGTTTTGGCTGATTTTAATACTACGGCCGATGGATCTGAATAGGTAGAACATGTCTGCAGGGTTTGGACCATATTTGAAGTCACATGACACCCAAGGAATATTTTCAATTGTAGGGGTCATGTACCACCTCAGGTATGATCTCATCCAGAACCCTATTAACTTTCCGTTTGGATTCATCCACTTCTCCATTCTTTTTTTCAAAACCACCTGCTTCCCTGCCGAGATGTGAGGTTCTGCTCGATGCTCATCGTGGCTTGGTTCAGTTCCTAGTTCTGCTTCTTATGCTGCAACTTCGGCAGCATGACTCACAGGTTTTCCACGCTGGCATTCTCTCACCGCCCTGAACGCGCGGAATCGTCCAGCAGACCGTGACGTTGCTGAACCCACGCCTTAATCCAACAACAGCAACGCCAAACCTGTTTTCAGAAGCACTGAGCGTGATCCTTCAGCCTCGACAAAGCATGATGAATGCTCTGTGTGCACAGAGCCGGCGAGCGTGTCCCGTCACGAGTCTTAATTAATTACACCCAGCTCCTTTGTGACACTGGGTGGGTCGCACCCGCTGCCAGGGTTGGGAAAGACCTGGCACTGAGTTATGGCCGCGACCCGTCCTAAAACTTTTGTTTTTCCACTTAACAGTTGAAACTTTCTCCTCGGTTTATTTAACAGGACTGGTGTGGGAGCTCGGACTCAGGAACCGGAATCAAGAACGGAACCGAGGAAAATAAACACAACAGCGCTTCCTCAGAGAACTCAGCTCGCGCTCATCCGTCTGTGGGTTTGAGCTTGAAAACCCAACTGAGCATTTTGCATTCCTCATTAATCTTTGTCGCCATCGTCCGTCCTTAATGGCAAAAAAAAAGAATGAGCTGTGAGGTATAACCACGTTTCAATGATGCTCCAGAACCTCCAGGGACATCGGGCCGATCTGTCAACCGCGCACCGTGCAACTTCTGTGTGTCTTTGCAAACGTAACAACAAAAAAAGTAGGCCACAAAAGCCACATACTAGTTTCATGGGTGTGTTTTGGGTGTAACGTGCAATAAACCAATCAATCTGTCTCGTGCCATTGCTTTTAAGAGCTACCTAAACTCAATGCGCTGGTCCAACGCCGCACGTGATTGGTCTGTGAGGTTGCTGCACGCCGAAGCACGTACCATAAAAAAAGTCCCGCCTTTTAAATAAACAGCAAAAATTTTATTTTTCCCAAAAGTTTATCATTTTGGGTCCACAGTGAATGACGTCTGGGTCCAGACCGCGGTCCGCCTATTGGTGACCTTTGGTGTATTCTCTGTACAAATGCAGTCATGTGTAATAGTGTTCAGTTCAATTCAGCGTTCATTGGTGTTAGACACGCGCCTGTGTTTATGATTCACCGCCGAGATAGCGATAAACGACTGATAGCTGATGTCTGTCCAGGTTGTTTTCAGTCAACGGTGCGTCTGTGTTTTCCGTTGCCAAGAAATGTACCTGAACACACCTCATTTTAAGAAGGCCACGCCCATCGAGGCTGATATTATCACAAGCAGTGTTGCTTTTTAAACGGCCTGTCTATGGAGGCTTCAACTTCCAACTTACAGAAGTTAAAGCATCTGCTGCGATCATCTTGGTGCCAGATACCATGGCGCACCTTCAGGGGTCTGGTGAAGTCCATGCCTCTAGGCGTCAGGGCTAATAATATTTGGAGAGCGGTCATGTTTTACATGCTGCATGAATGAGTTTTTGCTTTTAGCTCATTAACAACAAACAATGCAGCTTTCCAGTCACCAAGGCAACATCACGGACGCAGAGCTGCTGTCGCGGTGCTGCAGGGAGATTTCCCTCAGATCTCTGCTCTGAAACAAGATCATATTGATTTCAACATGCTGGATTCTGATGATATCCGATACGAGGCCCGTGATTGGAACCACTTTGGGTTTCTGGCATGATGAAGGAACTACCACCCCTCACCCCCGCCGGTTCGTCGTACAGATCGGCCTCTCGTCTTAAGCCTGCGTGACTTAGGGACTATTTTTGGGGATTGAGCTGCTCATTACTTTCTGGAAATCAGAGGAAAGTCATTTTTAGGAAAGGAAAAGGAGGATTGGGGAGCTGCCGGAATGCGGGGCAGGCCAATCAGAGAGCAGGAAATCCCGCTGTGTAATGAGCACTCTAATGCAACCAATTACACACGGCACTGTTAGCATGGTAACCAACTACAATTATCCACCAATCAGGGGCAGAGACACAAACATACATCCGAACCTGTTTAAGAGAGAAGGTTAGGAACGCACGGCACCTGAAAATCATACCCTCCCCAAACCCCCCCCCGTCCCCCCGAACCATCAATCATTAATAATAACAACGCAACAATAAAAACACTACTATACGTGTATCTGTGTGTGTACTACAGAAATATATAAGAACACCTACAACCCAAACCATACCCTAGGTGTTGCTTTGACCATTACCGCTCATGCGCCAAGATGATGCACCCCTTCACCAAATATATAGTGAGAGAGTGTGTGTGCGCGCGCCTAAGTGTATGTGTGTGGGTGCGTTTGTGTCAGAATATGAAGTGCTGCTTTGATCTCAGCCAAATAAGGTTTGTTAAACAGCAATGCAACACTTTGATGTGTGTGTGTGTGTGTGTGTGTGTGTGTTGTGTGTGATTCATGTGAGATGCTGTCCAGAGTGTGCACATGGTTCTCACACACACACTCTCTCTCTCTCTCTCTCACACACGCTCTCTCTCTTTCTCACACGCACGCATGCACACACACACTGCAGCTGGACTTAGTGTAAACACAGCAGCAGGAGATGTAGGAGGTGGAGGAGCTGTCCCTTTCAGAACTTTGTGTTTATAATCACACTTCTGATTAATCAGATAAAAATATTGATCTTTTCGTATATGCAGACCATTTCCCAAAAAAAAAAAAAAAGGAAAAGTTTCAATAAATGGCAATACTGTGTAGAAATTAGCCCAAACTCTTGTCAGTTTTTGCAGAAAAAATAGGATCACATAAAATCAATCAAAATATGGCACTTTCAAAACCATATGTCAATCTTCAATACTTCGATACAATATGCTTGGACACAGCACTCTGTGAACTTTTGTGGCTTGCCCATCTTATAGAGGGCATCAGTGATGGTCTTCTGGTCTTCAGTTTTTACATCTGTGAGTGAGTGAGTGAGTGAGTGAGTGTGTGTTTGCGCGCATGCGTGTATGCATTCTTATATTTTATAAACTAACTGACCTCAGTTGGATGACATGAGCGGTTGTGTGATGCCTGTGATATAGGGTGGGG
>JAOUQT010085424.1:0-20072 GCA_025769995.1 Xyliphius kryptos
GGAGGGGGCTGTAGGAGAGAACATCCGCCGCCTCATCAGGAGCATGCCCAGGTGTTGTAGGGAGGTCATACAGGCACATGGAGGACACACACACTACTGAGTCTCATTTGAACTTGTCTTGAGGAATTTCCACTGAAGTTGGATCAGCCAGACCTCCATGGGAAAACCATTTTCATTTACATCTTGATCATTTTTATGTTATTTTGTTCTCAACGCATTCCACTATGTACAAAATAAAGATTTTTAACTGAAATATTTTATTTATTGTGTTATTTTACTGCTTCCTTGATTTTTTTGAGCAGTGTATATGAATTATACAAAATTATGCACTGGGTTGGAGTAGTGAATAATGATACGCAAACAATTGACTTTACTGTAGACTTTACACACAAAAAAAAAAAAACACAATATTTACCATTTACCCCCCATTTTTCTTCTGAGTATGATGTAGCAGACACGCAACTATTTGCGGATGATATATAACCAGTATGCCATTTTTGTGCCATCATGTGGAACATCTTTAAATTGACTTAAATTCATGAGCCAAGTAATCACACTGCATACAAGCAACTGCGTGTGCGTATGTACAGTATGTGTGTGCGTGTGTGGTATTTGTTCATTCTTGTGCAGCACTGCAAATTTACAATGATAAATGATTTAGCTTTGACCTCAACACATTGCTAATGACCACGTTTCATTTTGGGTTTGTGTTGCTAAGATAATGTGCTCTGGAGACTGGGACTTTGACATTAATACATTTAATTGTATACTTTTTCTGCTTAATTGCACTGATCAAGGATAGTATGCAAAGTCCAGAACATGACGGAGTAAAAGCAGATAAGGCAGACAGTAATGAGAGTCTATCTAGTAATTGATTCAGTGACCATTTTATTGTGTTGAGTGCGGTGGGTCTGGAACGCACCTCTGAAACAACGTGCACAAGGCTGAAATAAACCCTTAGTGGGGTGCGAGATAATAACGGGTTCACGAATTTAAACATAAGGTAAATGAAATCCGCAATACACGCCTACTAATGTGTAGGGAGTGGTAGCTCAGTGGTTAGGGTGTTGGACTATCAATCAGAAGGTTGGGGGTTCAAATCCCAGGTCCACTGAAGTTACCAATGTGGGTCCTTGAGCAAGACTCTTAACCCTCATTGCTCCAGTGGTCCTGTTTCAAACCTGTGTTCTGACCCCAATCAAGTTGGGATACTTGTAAGTCGCTTTGGATAAAAGCGTCTGCTAAATAACTAAAGGAAAATGGGCTCCACAATTGCTTCCCGGTGACATGTGCTCACTTCACTAGTGTGTGTAAATGAGGAGTTTAAAATATAAAAAATCTTGGAATCTATTGCAGAAGTTCCCTTTAATGTGAGGCACTAGATTGCTCTGCTTTCACTCTTCTGTCCAGTTCATCCCAAACCATGAAGTTTAAGTCTGGAGACCGCTCTGTGCTGGCCATTCTTTATTTCTCTTTATTTCTCAGTAGCTTAAGAACTTGGGGTTATTGTAAGCTTTTGGTTAAGGAGCCAACCTTGTGACCTGAAGCTCCCTGGTTCGATTCCCAGTGCTGCCACCTTGTACTATGACTGAAGTACACTTGGGCACCACAATTGCTTCCCGGGCGACATGTGCTCATTTCACTTATGTGTGTATATGTGTGTGATTCACTGCATGGATGGGTTAAATGTATAGATCACACTGGCCACAAATGTTCTCTGGTGCTATAGATTATTATTTTTTTTATTTAAAAATATTTTGCCCAATATTTTGCACGGTGGCTTAGTGGTTAGCACATACGCCTATCAGCGCTGGGAATTCCCGGTTCGAATCGCGATCTAGGTGGAGTTTCCATGTCTCTCCCCGACCCCGTTTCCGTGTGGGTTTTCTCCGAGTTCTCCGGTTTCCTCCCAAAGGTTCCCCATGCCCATCCAGGGGAGATCGTCTCGGGCGCTGGGCAGATACACCCAGGACAGGGCGCCAATCCATCGCTGGGTACACACTCACTCACACTATACAGAGTCTCGATGCCATCATCTCTCAGGCTAAAACAGCAGAGGTAATAAATGGCAAATGGCTGTAATCCCAGGCATCTTATGTTACTTTGCAAGTCTGAAGAGTGCCTAAACTAGGAGAATACATTTTATAGATGACAAATGGAATCGGGGTAACTGCGCTGTTATAGATGTGACATTTACACACTTATTGACTTGCAAAACGGCCTGCACATGCTCAGAATCAGTGAGCTAGTGCAGGTCATGGCATCCAGCCTTTCAGTGAGCTTCCACACAAAATTGTAAAGGTTTAACACAAATCAGTTACACACTCAACATGGATACAGATGTGAGATTACACAGATCCTTCAGCACAGAACCGTAGAATTATCTGTACCAATGGTCCGTTTGTAGGAGTTTATATTTTGGGCACAATGTTTAAATATGCAGCACAAGAGCTGGAGAAATGAAAACACAGCATGTACTAAGGTTGTCCACCGTGTTAATGATAGGATTATGATTTGGATCCATTTTGCTGAAGGACGACTTGAAATCATTAATGGAACCAACATTTTAATGAGTAGGAGCAAATTTTAAAAGCAACTTTTGTGTAGCTGGATCTCAGGAGATGGTGGGTTGACAGGACATCAGCTGAAGCTTTATTCACGAATAATTATTTTTTGGCTGAATGGCTAATGTTTGGAGAGGACCAAGTCAACAGAACCCATTAGAAATGTGAAAGCTCTTTAAATGAGCGGCTGATCTGTGGAAACCCCCGACATCCCAGAGCTGCTCTACATGATGCAATCAGCTAAAATTAAGTCAATTTGCAAAACAGAACAACAGTTAAGAAAATCTTCAGTTGCACTTATTTAATTTTTTATTAAATCCCATCATATTATGCTTAATCCTCTATCAGGGTCGTGGGGGGTTCCCCATGCCCATCCAGGGAAAATGCTTCAGGCACTGGGAAGATACAAAAAGGACGGGGTGGCAATTGGCATGGTTTTAGACAGTGAGGAACCGAAGAACCCGTAGAAAACCAACAAGGAATCGGGTGGAACATGGAAACTTCACACGCACACGCACACGCACACATGCGCACCCACCCACACGCGCACCCACCCACACGCGCACACACACTGGGGTAATTTGAACCCATGTTTCTGAACTGTAGAAGGAAACCGGAGCACCAGGAGAAAACCCTCATGGACCCGGGAAGAACATGGAAATTTCACCCAGGTTGGAATTCGAACCTGGAACCACTACACCAAATGTCAAAAGTAAAATATGTGTGTGTTTTTTCTTTTTATCTAAAGTTAAACATGTGGCATTTTAAATGCTGGAACATAAAAGGCGCTGTGAAGGGTTTTTATTTTAATGTGAGCAGAACAGAGCGTCTGTTAGTTGGTTAACTACAGGTTTTGAAAATAGAATGAAACTAGCTCATTAAAATCGAACATTCAAATGACACCAAGATCATACAACGAGTTGCAGTGATGAAGTTTCATGGGGTTTAACTAACAAAGTGCTGATTCAGGAGTTCTGTGAGCAGTTACCCAACTGGACTACAGTGGGTTCAATCGCCTGTTCGAGTGTGCCAGTAGAGAGGAGATCCTCTCTGCAAAATTACATTAAACTGACACTGAATTTATGGGTGTAGCCCATCTGCAAAAGCAACATGGACGTGTCTGATTATAAACCAGCAGCACAAATCCATCAGCATTTAAACAGAAACAAAGAACAGTATTAGTGATGCAGCAAAATCACAACCTTTAGCCGAAGCCGACCAAAATGCAACATTTGGCCAACGGTTTAATTCCAAACACGACCTCTTACATTATTTCATCCCCACCACTGGATTCAGTGAATATAAACCAGCTGACAAACCAAACAAATAAAGAACATCATGACCAATAAACGGGCGGCACGGTGGCATAGTGGTTAGCACGTTCCCCTCTCAGCGCTGGGGATTCCCGGTTCGAATCCCAATCTGGGATATGGCCTAATATCACTATTGCGATATATTGAGCAGTTTACCTCGATAACGATAAATAAACAATATACGCACATACCCCAAAAATAAAGAATGTATAAGGCCAATATAAATACTTCACAGCCCTATTGATGGTACAATTCCCTTTTTATTGCCACGTAGTCACATGACCACCCTACAGAAAGCACACAGCCTCTTAAAGGAACATGAACGTAGCCGACAAATAAGACAAAACAACGTTTCTTTAACTTTTTTTTTAAGATACCAAAAATACCGTTAAGAGCAAAATGACGTCAGTTATCGTACAAAATTTCGGCATCATAAGTTTTCGGTACATCGCCCAGGCTTAGTCAAGACCATCACAGTAGAGGTATAATTTGGGTGGTGTATTGTTTGTCAGTTCTACAGTGACACTGATGTGCTGAGGGGGTTTTAGTGCAGCAGAGACTGCTGGGATAGGAATAACGCACCAAACATGCTCAGTGGTGATACTCTGGGCTCCTGACTATTAGAACAGAGTAAAGGGGACGTACACCGTATATGCTGAAGTACACAAACAGATGGACTACAGTCTGTAATTTTAGAACTACAAAGTCCATCTTTCCAGTAAGTGGAGCTAAAAACGGACAAACCAATGTACATCACGAGCCCTGTGATGGACCTCCTGTAACTAACTGCTGAAAGAATGGAATGGACATCATTGCTCTTTTAAGGAGAAAAGTAAACTGAAAAACGAAAATGCCAAGCTGTTCAGTCACTGGGTTCAACTACAGGAATCAACGTCCAATTTCATGTAACTGCACTTGTTTGGACACAACAGCAGAGGACGTGATGAGGGGAGATGGGAGATGTGCCTCGTTTAAGGAGAAATCTATCTGCTCATTACACTGCCATTTTCCACAAGCAGAGCATGTACTGCTGAGGTGTTTGTGAGATTAATCGCACTTTGTCTTTCACTAGGACTCTCTAGGACACAGGATTCTAACTGACAGTTGACACTACAAGCATTGTGACCTTTTGCACCAATCACAACTCCCTGTCGCTGTCACACATTCCCCTGACGAACACCTATTAAAAACACGCCGGGGCTTAAAATAAACAAAACCTCCACACCCCGACTCCACGTTCGTCGATATGTGCGTTCACTTTGATAAATCCACCAGTCAATTTGTCACGCACATCCCTGGAATGCACATTAAAAGATTCGCTTACCCCTCTGGGCTCATTAATGAATTTATGATTGGTCCACCTCTAAGATTGCAAAAAGAAAATGATCCGATATAAAAAAAAAAAGGGGCACGGTTCATTAATCGTACAGCACTTGCACGTGGGGTGTAAAACAAAGGACCAGGCAGGATTGCCGTCATAAAACACAGCTGCAAAGTGCTACAGTGTCCTTATATTACAAGGTCCTTTTAAAAACATTTGTGCGATTACAGGCCAAGCAGATTTTACAAGCATTACAACCGAAGAATAAAGAATCATTCCACTCATTCCGCAGAGCTTTAGTCACACGGTTACTGCAGGTTTCCTCATCCATGAACAATTTAAAAGCAGCAGTTTAGCAAAAAAGAGTCAATTCTGTGCACTGAACTCAACTCCATCTCAATCAATATGAATGTAATCTGGTTATTACACTGCCTGCTTAAGAAAAAGGTCAGACACTGACAGATCATCAGACGCCTTTGGCTTTGATTACAGTATGAATTCGTTGGGGCGTGGTTTCCGTAGCTTCTGTGATGTCACAATATTTATTTTTGTTCAGAGTTGCATTCATTCCAACAACCTCCCCACCACCCCAAGATCTGGTATTGATGGAGACCACTGCAGAAAATGTTCTCCAGCCCAGCCTAAAGATTCTAAATAGGGTTCAGGCCTGGACTCTGAGGTGGTCGAGCCATGTGTGAGAATGAGGTCTCATGCGCCCTGAACCACTGGGTCACAATTTGAGCTTGATGAATTCGGACTAAGGCTGAGTACGATTACTGTCTAAGAAATAATTACGATAATTTCGTGTAAAACAGGCGGTGGCTTAGTGGTTAGCATGTTCGCCTCTAAGCACTGGGGATTCCCGGTTCAAATCCCGATCTGGGTAGAGTTTTCATGTTCTCCCCGTTGGTTTTCCCTGGATTTCCTCCCACAGTCCAAAAACATGTATTCCAAGTAAATTGAATGCTCCATATAGTATTGTGTGTGTCTGTGTGTACGTGGAGATATGTGAGTGTGTACACAGCGATGGACTGGCGCCCTGTCCTGGGTGTTTGGACACAGCGCCCGAGACGTTCTCCCCTGGATGGGCATGGGGAACCCCACTACGACCCTAGAGCACTAAGTGGAAGATAATGGATGGATACACCATATATTACAATATTTAGTAAAAAAAAAGTACAAAGACAAAGTAAACAGACATATTTGCTGCAACTGAAAGTCGATGATAAGGCTGCCGCGATTGGTCGACATAGTCGAATATTTTAAAGTTGACCCATCATTAGGTCTTTAAAAATGTTTATATTTAATATGTTTATATTCTCTTCATCCGAGAAGAACAGATCCATTGATTGAATAACCAGGTGGTTCAGTATATTCAGGTCAGCTGGCCTCATTCTTATGACCTCATAATGCTGCTGAACCCACTGACCCCAGATCAGAGCTACATCCAGGTGCTGACCTTTTTTGATCAGGAAATGAATATATTTTGTTCATTCATCATTACTGACCAGGTTTAATCTGGATGAGGACTGCAGTGGATCTGAAGTGAATCTTATTTGGGTTTTTTTTTGGCAGACACTTTTATCCAAAGCGACTATCCCATTTAATAAACAGGGTCAGAACACAGGGTCGATACGGCCCCCTGGAGCAATGAAGGTTAAGGGTCTTGCTCAAGGACCCACATTGGTAACTTTAGTAGAGTTGGGATTTAAACCCTCAACACTCTAACCACTGAGCCACCACTCCCTAATCTTCCAGTCTTTCCACTCAAAGCACAGTGTACAAGATTTGCTGATAAGCAAAAAGAACCTAATTCCAAATTTGCAACACATCAAATTTCAAAATTACCCGTTGCATGTAGGTTCCTTTCAACGTAACAGACAGGCCTTTGTTTTTTAATATGACAGGATTCACACAGATACAGTGTGAGGCTTTTAGAGGAAAAAAGAACACACCAGTAGTCTGAGCCGAGGGAAAATGAAGTCCATGTTAAAGCCGCACAATATAAAGAAAGAACACATACATTGGTAACCATCAACTGAACCGCGATTAAAAAAAACAAAAACTGTTTTTAAAAACTTTACATGGCTTAAAAAAATATGAACCCTTGTCATGGGTGGTACAGTGGCTCACTGTGCAACGCCTCACTACATGAAGGTTCTGGGTTTGAATTCTGGTGGGTGGACAGGACTGTTTCTTTGTTCTGTTTGCATGCTTGTGTGGGTTCTCTCTTGAAGCTCTGGTTTCCTCCCACAGTCCAAAGATATACACTACAGGAACAAAAGTTTTTATGCTTAATTTGAGTTTCATCTTAAACTTTAGGTCATTTATTGCCACAGGGTTATAAAACCAAACACCTAGTCATGCAGTTTGGATAACCGTATGCCTCAACATACATTTGGGGGGAAAAGTTTTCTTTTCTTTCACAGCAACACTTACACTAAATAACTTCCCAGATGAAGGGGGCTCTATTTGGGATGGTATTAAAAAGTCACCACAGGTAATAAGTTCCTAAAATACTTCTGTACAATCAGTATATATTATTAAATCTATATATTATTAAGCTTCCCTTCATGGTCTAAACATTTGAGGTTACAAAAAACATTAAAATAAAATAATAATCCTATTAGCATGCTACACAAAAGTATATTTGAAGTATTTGAACACCCCGCGACTTTGCTAGTTTTCCACATTGAGAGTCCATGGTGATCCAGGAAAGGTCTGGCAAACAGTGGTAATTTCAACCAACCCACAACCTTTAGATTAATAGTCCAACACCATGACCACTAAGCTACCCCACCCCAAATGATACCAGTTCTGTAATGGTCCTGACCAACAGGGGACTGAGTGAAACAAGAAACCAGACGTACAACAGTCTGCAATTGTAAAACTACACAGTCCATCAATATGGTAAGTGGAGAAAATAGACAATGAAGCAAATAAGTGGTGTGTATTTTTATTATTCACAACCTAACAGCGATCACCCCAAAACCATAAATAATATCACAGCTGTATTTTTCTTAGTAATTGTATCAATCCTCACACTACAAGTGGCTTATTTCTTTTTTCTGGCACCCAACAGAGAAATCAAGTGAGTACTTTATACTCAGACAGCACTGAATCTCATAATGTCTAGTGCATAGTCTCTAGTGTATTAAACTCTTAACTCAAGAGCTCACGTGTTATGGGGCTGTACATCATTGACATCAAGGAGTGGGCACTTTGAAAGAGGTGCCAGTGCTACATCCTGTATAATTTAAGGTTCTCAAAAGCGGGTCAGAGCCGTGCCTTGTCGAATCAGCGAATCTGTTCGGCGTCGTCCTCTTAACCGTTGGTCACCCAAGCGGTCTGACTGACGTCTACATTTGAATAACATATTTAAATGGGAATGGACGGAATTTTTCATGTCTCAGCAGATTTTAATACCATCAAACGCTCAGCTCTGGAGGACAAATGTGTGAAAGTGGGGATGTGAGTGATGTGTGAAGTCTCTGTCTTGTAGAGATGTGTACGCACGGAGCCCAGGGGATGTGAATCGGGCGAATCCTTTACAATCTACAACATGTAAGCATTACAATTCATACATAATTGATATAAACAGCCACATAAGATCTACGGAGACGAAGCAGCCGTCATGAAGTTGTTAAAAAAACAACCCTGGTGACTTGTCTGCCACTTTGCGTCATGTCAGTTAATGAGAACCCTCGTTTACTTGACTTAAGATCAGTTACTGTATTTATGAACAGCATTACTGCACGAACATTTCCAATTATGTCCGTTATACAAACCGAATGAGGCTGCTTTGTGTATTGGCCCTAAATTTACATATCCGTGTCTCCGCAGAACAAATTTAGCTATTACTAAATTGTTAAGTGGTGAGGACAGATGTTATATGTTTATTTTTTTATTCATTTACTGGCTTGGTGGCACATGAAATGAGGCTGATATGACCAATGGGTCTCTATTATGTTTGCTTAATGCTGCAACAAATGGCGTTACAGGGTGATTTCACATCGCGCCAACCGGCATCAATTCCCAACTGTTATTGCTGCAGATAGAAATTCAGTTCTGGCTTTTCACAAACCTGAACGCATCTGTAAAAAAAAATAAAAAAAGACCTCCACAAATAAAGCCATTTGCTGATGACTGGTCTGTGACTGAGAGTAATAGATGGCATGAGGCTATCAGAATAAATCCCAAGTTGCAATGACTGAGAGAATCAGCTCTGCTGTGACACAAAGCCAATAATAACAACCTAGCAGCCTCTCTCGCGTTCTTGCTCTTTACCTTCTTTCACCAGAGCACGGCTTCTATTGATGCCGAAGCACAGTAGCAAAATAAATAGATTTAGGTGGTGGTCAGGAAAGGAATTTGTTCAGCAATTTTTGCTCTCTTTTCCCCCCACGTTACTTGACGGCAGGCATAAGACGACCCAGCACAATAGTGACATAAGTAAAGGCTGAACGCAAAGAATGGCCGCCACTTAGAGCCTCTGCCGGGATAGGAATTTATTAACAATAATATGCAGTTGGCAAGTAATGACGAAAAGAGAGTTTCTAAGCACCTACTGAAATTGTAGATTTCAGCCTTGAAGTAGACTTAAGAATTTCTAAACAGAATGCGACCACTATAAAAAAATACCAAATAAAATTCCTCAGTTTTTTAAAGAATGCGATTGGAGCACTTGGTTCTATGGACGACGCACGGGTTATAATTTAAACCAAATAATTGGGTTTTTATAGACTATGGCTAACATATGACTGATTTTGAGGTTTTCCATTTTTATTACGAAATTACAGCTTATAACATACGTTTACATTTTTATGTACCATATGGTTTTTATTGATTTTGGCTTTAACGATGAAACGGAATTCAATTGGAGCAAAGCTAAAGCTGGTAAAAAAAAGGCAATAGGTTATTAAAGGAAACGTCAGATTACTGATACTGAAGATTGATGACTTACTGATTAAGTCTACACGACCGAAAAAGAACAGAATTTTAATCACCTTAACAATGAGAACAGGAATTTTAACAGAAACAGCAGTGAGGTGAATGCTTTTCTGTCCAACACAATTAAATAACAAATCCTTTATTTTTTGTTTATATCTATAATTAGATAAAAATTGTGTGCAAAATTGTGTGTGTTATCTATACAAATCCACACCTCTGCTTCAAGTGTCCCAACATTTGACATACTCACTTCAGGACCTTGCGGAGGTTTATATACTCTTTAAACCAATAAGCGTCCCATGGGGCTTTATTTTAGTGATCTTTAGTATGCTTTCAACAGCATCAACAGCTTGATTTAGAGTCTTTGCTGTCGTGACGATGTGATTCATGGGTGTGTCACCTGCAATAAACTGATCCATTTAAGAGCCTAGTGCTTATTATTGCAGCTCACTATTACAAACAGTGTGACCAGTAACACATACATGAACATTTACACCGCTTGCAGAAATCATCACGAGCCCGAGCCAGTCCAACTAAAATAACACATCCTAGATCTCAAGAATAAACTATTTCAGTTGAATTTTTTTTATTTAGTAGATAGTGGAATGTGTTAAGAACAAAATAAAAGTGGAAAATGAAATGACAGGCTGATCCAACTTCAGTGGAAATTCCTTAAGACATATGCTACCTCTATGCTGAGAGAACTGACCAAATGCAAAAGTGACCAAAACATCAGCCAGAAAGGATGAGAACAGAGAAAAGGGGTGTGGTCACCACCTGCAGAAGCTCTCCTTCATAGGGGGGTCTTGCTAAGGCCTTCTCATTCCTAACTGGACAGGTTGATATCACACAAATGCGGTTGACTTGGAGTTACATTGTGTTGGTTTTAAGTCTTCCCACTATTTTTTTGAGCAGTATAGAATATATACAGTTAGTGGTCACTTTATTCAATTAATGAGCGTTGTGCAGCCTTTAGAAACAGTGTAAGAGATACAGTGTGGACAGAGAGCGCAGTAGTGACAGGAATATGGCGTCTGTGGCAGAGACTCCATCCAGCAGATGCATATAATGTGTTTTAATGCGATCTGTAAACAAAACCCATTTCTATGCTCCATAAATCTTGTCTTTACTGTTTAGTTTCCTTTTCTTTTTCTTCAACACTTTTGCATTCTCACTTCGCCTCACTGTGCAGCTACAGCTTAATGTTGATTTTCACATCTTGTCGTGCACAGTGATGGCAGTGGAAACACGCGTGTACACAGTCTGTTTGTTCTCTGGTTTAAATAAGCAACCAGACTTGCACAGTGGTCTTATTTATACGATAGTCTTTTAATTTCCATCGGCTAATTTGTTAACCAGTCAATCGTCGATCCTCTCACACACTAAATTGACATCCATTCTTTTTGGCCTACTACAGAACAGATTAAGAACCTACTTCTTTTGGCTGTTACGGTCTCCACAACGGGAATATCAGGCATTTAGATTTAACAAACTTCCTGTTTTTATTCCTAAGACCTATTTTTCTGGGTTTGGGTCTGACACTGGGTGCACAAATATGTACACCCAAATCTCTACAATTTAGACTCTCCACCTTCTGTTGGACATGCACAATCCACACAAAAATGACCCGTGTTCACACCTGGGAATCAAGACTTCATAGTGTGTTACTGCCAAAGTAATTAAAAGGAGTCATTTCGGTGCTTCAACCTGATTGGCCAGCCATGACATTACTGACAACACACACACCTCTGAATAAATGTGTCATTCGTATCAATGTGTGAGATACAATACGTTATTTTCCCGATGTTTTTTGCCACTGAATGACAGCATTTGACTGTTACGAGAAATCGGAATCCTTTTACTTAGCGATCAGCATTCACATTAAAAAAGGGACAAGATTATGTCATCTTAACGATTTTGCTTGATTCGATTCAATATCGGTTCTTCAAGCAAACAACTGCTTTAGATTCGATACTTTAAACTGATGCGATACAATGTATGATCAATATTTTCTACATTTAATCTGTTGATTTTCAACAAAAAAAAAATGTGCCTTTATTGAGATACAGAAACTCTATTCTATTCACACAATGTTGCGATCAAGGCTCTGTGAATCGACGTTGCTCCATCAAAAGAGTCAAATAAAGTGCAATAAGATTAAGTGTAAAAAGTCTAATGCGCACTGTGCAGGTCGAGTCTATTCACTATTAAATAAAAACAAAACAACAAATACTGACCTCTACAGTTACACTTCTTTAATCTAGGAAACGTGTATATTCATTTATTGAGGAATATTTAATATTATAGTATAGTGAATATATTATAAATATATATTTAAAAAGCACAGCCAGATATAAAAAAATCATACCATAAAGTTCCATACAATCTCAAGAGATTGGAGTATAAATTACTGCGTACTTAAGGCCTAGTCCGATCGTACGATGGACGCGCCGGACCGTCGGCTGTATAATCGATGCATCGATTCATGTTCACACACCCATCACATAGTAAATTATTATATAAAGGCCAAAAAAAACAGAAACCAAGAAATCAGAAAAACAGAATCTTTAAAGCTTTTGATCACTAAAAAATAATGCAATGCCACTTTCAAAGAAATAATTACAGTGGAGACAGCGACCTCGTTTTGTATGAATCAGACATTTGAAATGTTCCCCTTGCCTTTTTGTGATGCAGTCCAGTGTCACAATCCCACATGGGTAAAGACACTGAACCCATTCCAAACCATCGCCATAAGTAAAAGCAAAATGCCAGTCCTGATTTCGTTCATGTATTTATTTCTTTATTTACTTGGCTTGCCGCCACACAAGGTCTTTGTAGGTAATAATTTCTCCAGGTGAATAATTCATGTGAAAGCTGAAACCATACCTTCCATTAAAAATGCAAAAGCACATTACAAACCTGCATTTCTGAAGGAAGTGGGGAGGCTCTTAGCAAGCTGGAGCAAAACATGAGCTCGGCTCTTTCAGACACAGCAGAAAGATCTTATTCATAAAACATTTTCATAGGTCACAAAATGGGTGCTAATGCAGCGTTTGGGTTTACTGAGGTTTTTTTTTTTTTTAGTCTTCACCAAAACAGTGGCTCCATCAAATGAAAGTTTTTTTCAGCCATGAAGCAAAAAAAAAGGGGACATGTAAAATGAGCACAACAAAATGAAAAAGTAGTAAAAATAGGATTTTATTGTCATGTCAGCGTGTTCCGTTCCGTCTGTGATTGCATTATTTTATATTGATTCATTTCAAGGTCAATAAAAAGCTATGAATTCCCCACTTTGTATTCCGGAACACAAGCTGGGTGCTGAGTGGTCTATGGAATTTGTCACTCAGACAGGGCTAAAGGGGTCAACTGTTAATCGGTCTGACCAATAATCAGAGGCTTTTTTTCCTGACAGTTGACATCTGTGTTGTTACTTATTTAAAAAACAGAGCACACACCAGGAAAACACTTCTGGAACCTGATTAGGTTTGGTTTCAAATATGCACAGGTTCATTCTGCCCTTTTCCCGACAGTCTATAAGATCAAGCATATTGTCACTGTATGGAACATCACAATAAATAGGGACTGGGTTTGATTTCTAGAAAGGTGATCATTCATTCATTCATTCATTCATTATCTTCCGCTTAATCCTTTATGAGGGGCGCGGGGGGGTTTCTCATGCCCATCCAGGGGAGAACGTCTCGGACACTGGGCAGCCACACCCAGGACAGGGCACCAATCCATCACTGGGCACACACTCACACAAACTATTCAGGGCAATTTAGAGCATTCAGTTTACCTTGAAACCATGTTTTTTAAAAGTGGGATGAAGTTGGAGAACCCGGAGGAAACCCACACTGACACGAGGAGAACATGAAAACTACACCCAGATTGGGATTAGAACCAGGAGATTTCCCAGCGCTGCGAGGCAAATGTGCTAAACACTAAGCCACCGTGCCGCCATACAGAATTGTAATGTATTTCAAATTCAAATGAAGTCAAGCTAATATGGGTCGCTATTTCCATAAAACGACGCTGTTTCTTTAAAAATTGCAGAAGCAAAATACTCTGTGAAACATGTCAAAGTGTTTATCAGACATGAATCAGAACATCGCTGCAGACACCTTAGAAGTCATTCCTACTCCATTCATCTCCTAAGACTGAAACTGTATGAACTTTATGGGATAGATCTGCCTGTGCTTTTTTAAATACATATTTATAATATATTTAATATACCACAATATTATCAACATAAAGAAATATACACATTTCCTAGATTAAAGACTTTATTTGACTCTTTTTATGGAGTAACACATCTATTTACAGAGCTCTGATGACAACATTGTGTGAACAGAATAGTTTTATATCTTAATAAAAAGCAAATTATTTGCTTGTTAATTTTTTTTTAACTTAATACATTTAATGTAAAAAAAAAATATTGAGCATTGGATCGTATTCAATCGTATTGAATTTAATCGAATCGTGTCGTCAGGAATTTTTAAATATATCGAAGAATCGATATCGGATCGATTCCTCATAAAGGCTCGGATTAAAACCGCCAATCCAGGAACAAGTGCATTGGGGTTTTTTTTATTGAATGTATAATTCAGCAGTCTGTCCATCTCATCCCGACAGAATCTCACCACACAGCATCAAAATCTTGTTCTGATGCAGACAAACATCTGTTTTGTAGCGTTTTTATGGACATTTTCACTTTTTTTTGGTGATGAATACGTCTGGTATTTATATTTAGGTTTCTATTATAAGATTAAGGATTAGATGCTTGTCTCGGATAAAAGGGTGGATATTTAGGTACGGGTAAATCAAGAGCATGCATTTATGATTCAAATCTTACAGGATAGCATCATCATCAGTATGCTCACTCACTCAGTCGATATTCTGATCAACCGCTCTGTTCGGCCACGGGACCCCACTTACTCTAACCCTGATTTTAAACATAATGTCAATGAATCATGTGTCTTTTTAAACAAGCATAACAAGATGCCGTCATCCAAAGTGACTTACAAGTATCCCAAAGATCAGAGCACCGGGTCACTCATCATACAGCAGCTCTAAAGCAATGAAGGTTAAAGGTCAAGTTTAAGGTTATGAGTCTTGCTCAAGGGCCTATGACTTTTATTAGGGTCATTGGGTTGATTGTCTTCTTTGCAGACACTTTTATCCAAAGCATCTTACAAGTGTACCAACCTACAACATCCCCGGGTTCATTATTACTGCACTTTGTATATATTGTCTACACAATTTGGCTATTTGCAATCAATCAATCACCTGAATTCCCTCACACTGAGAAAGGTGCTGGTTACATTGGATTGGGGTTTGAACTCTCAACCTACAGACTAGACAGACCAATATTTTAATGCCCGAGCTTTTGGGTGGCATCAGGTGAAGTTCTAGCAAAAAGATACAAGTCTGACGATAAGTACATGAGTAGTTTCAAATACCCGATTAAGGATAAGACGATTAATCGTTCTGGCAATTCATCGTGATCAAAAATGTTACAATTAATTTTTCTTTCGAGCGACATAATGTTGTCATGACGACATGTATTAAAACAAGTGGCTCAACCTGCACAGAACAAAACTAAAGTTCCACCTGCAGCACCTCTGTCTATTTTCTTTTCTTTTTTCACATGAATATGCCGATATGTCCTTTTAAAGAACACATTTTAAAATTGCATTTTTCACAAACCTATTTATTTTGTGTAACATGCAGCAAAACCATTGCGTTTTCTTTTTATATATTATTTTTAAAAAATGGTGATGAATGTCGCCTGGTGATTCCAACTCACCGAGGCGCTAATTCTCACTCCATTTCGTTCACCACTGCTAAATCACCCAACATTTTCAAGAAACTTTTCAAAACACACCTCTTCCACAGATACTTGCTGTAAAAAAGAATTTAATAATAAAAATAGCCAGATCGGGTAATGCACAGGGTTCATGGTTTAACAGTTCAACTGTTTTTCCTAAAACTACTGACTTGCGTTGTTCTCTCATTTGTAAGTCGCTTTGGATAAAAGCGTCTTCTAAATACCTAAATGTAAATGTTATATCTTAATCGTACCATCAAACTCTGTAATCGTCTCATCCCTATAGCTGATTCTCTAATTTCGGTTACTTTACACCCACTGACCACTTAATCAGGTAAACCGAATTGGATTTCATTAGAACCCTCACAAGACCACCACAGATCAGATATTACTTGGGTGATGGATGAATCTTAGCACTGCTGTGACACTGGGATGGTGACGGTGTGTTTGTGTGTTGCACTAACAATGGATCACACATAGTGGGGGCTTTTAAACCCTGATTCCTCAGGCTGCACGTTTATGTCGTTGCTCCACATCGTGGACGTCAAATCAAAGACGGTGACTCGTTTGTTGTTGCGTATTTGGTGTGAGCGGATCGAATGCTTACAGTGCATGGTCCACAGGTTGAGGTTAACACTCCAGCAGCACTGCTGTGTCTGATCCACCCACATGAGCGCAGCACACTAACAGTTCAATGAAGACAGTGGCACTGCAATGCTGAGATTCGAATAATAACCCACCCTGATCTGTGGTGGTCTGGAACCTTAGAGAGCAGCATGTAGGGGACTAACAAAATATGCAGAACTATAATCTGCAATTCCGAACAACAGCGTTCATCTACAGTATGTGAAGTTGATCAAATCTACTGTACAATGGGATGGTTATCTAATATGTGTGTAGAAACATTTTATGCTGTTGGATCACGAGTTACAAAATCTGTTAGAAAACAAACCATGTTAAAGAATAGAATTAGGATTATTCATGGCGGTATGAGGAGGCCAAACATGGGGATAAGGTCAGATCAGGTTTAGAAGTGGTGCTTGAGTTAAGCTCTCCGTCCACTGTGGAGAGCACGTCTCAGCATCAGGAAGGAAAGTATATTATGGTACTTTATGGCATTTTAATCCCAAATCAGGGCCCAATCTGTGTTCCATCCCCCCTTCCTTATTCCTGCTTTCCTCCTAACTACAAGTTGGCGTTGCGACCAGTCGCAGCGGCCTCTCTCTCTTTGCGAATGGACTGAGAAACGATATTTCGATTCTACTGTATGTCCTAGCTATACAGTAAATTTGACAAGGCATCATATATGCCTACATACCAATACCAATAAAGTGGGGGGGGGGGGTCAGAGTTATATTGGAGAGTACTTCATAAAATGGGAACGGGTTACAGATTAAAATGTGTGGATTAAAATTATTTAGAACTGGGACTAGGTTTAAAGAGGGGTTAGACCTCTTAAACATAGGAGGGGTGGTAGCTCAGTGGTTAGGATGTTGGACGATCAATCTGAAGTGTCAAATCTCAGGTCCACTAAAATGGACCCTTAACCCTCATTGCTCCAAGGGAGCTGTATCACCCCTGTGTTCTGACCCCAACCAAGTTGGGACACTTCTAAGTCGCTTTGGATAAAAGCGTCCACAAATTGACCAAAAGTAAATGGCCGAAGGTACATATGGATTAAGATGTAGCTAAAACTATTTATGAATTCAAGACTGGATAAACAGAGAGAATATATTTTTTGTAAGAATTAGATTAAGTTGGATTAGTTTTCTCCGTGAGAATATAAAATCCTGTATTTTCTATAATCGACACAATAAATGAACACAAGGAGTCCCACCCTGTGTGTATTCTTTAACATTTCAATCAGCCAGTTTACCCCTTATTTTTGTGTTTGTTTTTCTTAGTTACAACAAAACTGGTTTTAAAATATGATTAAGGTCATGTGGATTAAGATGAAATAATAGAAAAACTAAATAGGTTGACAGTCACACAGTTCATCATCACCTGCAAAGGGGGATAAGAGATGGATTATTTTCAGAGATTGAGTTAGAACCCTATTATTTCTATAATCATCACAGGATATACTGGGTCAGGTTCAGCACCACCGTGACCTTTACTTCAGCAAATATTTGCTTTTATTCTCAGTGTACAAATAAACACAAGAAGGCCCACCCTTTGTGGGATCTTTAAATTTTCAATCATCCAGTTCACCAGTTTAACCCCAGTTTTTATGGGTTTTTCTTTTTCAACTGCAACAAAACTGGACTTAAAATGTAATTAAGATCATATGGATTAAGATGTAAATACTGTACGAATTCAAGTCTGGGTTGGCAGAAAGCATACGATTTAAAGTGGGAATAGGATTAGAGTTAGATTAGTTTTCCACTTGGGAAGAACAGTAGAACTAAATAGGTTGACAGTCACACAGATCATCATCACTTGCCAATGGGGTGGGATAGGATAAGCGGTAGATAATACTTAAGCGCTTTGGGATTATTATCAGAGAATAAATTAGAACCCTGTATTTTTTAAAATTATCACCCAGACACTGGATCAGGTTCAGCACAACTGTAACCTTTAACTTAGCAAATATTTGGTTTTATTCTCAGTGTACAAACAAACACAAGAAGTCCCACCCTGGGCGGCACGGTGGCTTGGTGGTTAGCACCTTCACTTCCCAATCTGGGTGGCGTTTCCATGTTCCCGGTTTCCTCCAACAGTCCAAAAACATGGATTCCAGGTAAATTGAATGCTCTTTCTGCCCAGTGCCCAAAACTCCCCTGGGTGGAAATGGGGAAACCCACTATGACCCTAGAGGAATAAGCGGAATATAATGGATAAATCGAGTCCCACCCGGTGGGCTTTACAATTTTAATCAGCCAGTTCACCCCCAGTTTTTGTTATGTTGTCATTTTTAACTGCAACAAAACTGGTCTTCAAGATGTAACTGGAACTATAAATTTATAATTGAGTTAGATTGAGTTAAAGAATAGTTAACTTTTTTTTTGTATAATTAGGATTAGAGATTAGTTTTATGTTTGGGAATAATAAATCATCATCACTTGCAAAGGGTGGGATTTGGGCTGGGATAAGCTCAGATGTGGATATAACATAAGTGTTTGGGGATTGAGTTAGAACTCGAAGTTCTGTAATCATCACCCAGACACAGAACCCACTGGGTCGAGTCCAGCACCACCATGACCTTTAATTCAGCAAACATTTGATTTTATTCTCGATGTACAAACAAACACAAGGAGTCCCACCCTGCCCCTCCCGTGTGGACACTTGAAAATCAGCTACCTCACCAGTGTAACCAGTTTTATGGGGTTTTCTTTTTCAACTGGAACAAAACTGGACTTAAAATGCAATTACGATCTTTCTCAGGGGTGTAGGAGCGTTTGTCCACAGCCGTCATGTCACACTGCCGTGCAGCGGCCAAATGTGTGGGGAACCGAATAAAATATGTGCATCCTGACCTCCCTCCTCACAGCACAGAGTCCAGAGCATCAGCAAGTTTGGTTCAGAATAACACAGGAGCTGCTTCAGCAAACTGCTGAACCTAAAATACCATGCTGCATTACAGAACGTTTGGTTTCTTCTCATCGATATCTGGCTAATTGGGCAATCACACAAACACAGAGAGATAGAGATAGAGATCGAGAGAGAGAGAGAGAGAGAGAGAGAGAGAGAGAGAGAGAGAGAGAGAGAGAGAGTGAGCAAGGTGCATGTTTTTTTTATTCCATGGCCTAAGCTTCCAAATGAATGGCTCCTCAATCTCACTAAATGACTCACTCTGTAACCATGGTTTCACGATTGACACTCACCTTATCTATCTGATCAGGTCACTAAAACTGGCCGTTCCTGCAGATTCATTCGGTAGAACATCAGGAGGATCAGACCTTTCCTAACAGAACAGACAGCTCCAGGCCTTCATCCTATCCCGGCTTCCAGTCAAACCTCTACAGCTGATTCCAACAGTTCAAACAACCAAAGTGAACTCATGTCACTCCATTCCTCCTCTCTCCCTCCATTGGCTTCCTGTAGCTGCTGCATTCAGTACAAGATACTGACTCTGGCCTACAGGACAGTCTCTGGAT
>JAOUQT010085517.1:0-18703 GCA_025769995.1 Xyliphius kryptos
CTTCAGCCATGACTTGTCGGTACCAGGGACCTTCCAGTCGCAAGGCTGGTTCCTTAACCACAAGCCTACGACTGCCCCTGGGGAGACATGTCACCTGCTGGTGTTGGTTTAATGTGTTTTCTGAGGTCCAAGGTTAATTCAGCCGGCTACAAGGAAGTTTTAGCACACCTCGTGCTTCCTGCTGCTGACCAACTTTTAGGAGATGCTGATTTAATTTTCCAACAGAACTTGGCAACTGCACACAGTGCCAAAGCTACAGGTACCTGGTTCAGGGACCATAGTATCCCTGTTTTTAACTGGCCAGCAAAGTCATGACATTAACACTATATCACTAAAATCTATGGGGTATTGTGCAGAGGAAGATGCGACGCGGTAGACCCAACAATGCTGTACAGCTAAAGGCCACTATCGGAGCAACCATATCTCTCATAACACCTGAACCGTGCCATAGACTGATCAAATCTATGCCACGTATTGAGTTCTGTACATGCTGATACTTTTCATGTTCATATTTTCCAGTTGAAAAGCATTTCTAAACATCTGTAGAGATGAGAGCTGGATGAGAGCAGAAGATCTGCTGTTCGTAGCCGACACCCTGTTGTCTTTGTAAAAGCGTTCCTAAAATTTATTTGCCTGTTTAGAAAAGAGATGTCTGTAGTAATTGGGATGGAGTTGCTGGGCTTGTATTCGCTGGTGGCATGGATGTCCTGCCACATCTGGGTTCATAGTTGGAGAAGAATCTACTTTGGACTTTTAACAATGCGTGCCCTCATACCCAGTCTGTGTGATAAAACCTGTTCTAAAGTACAGAGTCTGTCTCCACTGGACAAAATTTGATATTTGTTACTGATGGCTTCACATGTTGGATTAGTGGAGAGTACTTAGAGATGAGAAATTAACAATCACCAGAAACAATAAACTTTTGGTTGAGCAGTCTGCTGTTTGCTAATGGCTGTATAAATATTGTTTATAGCCATCTTGGCATTAGCATACAGTCGGATATAAACTAAGCTCCAGAACAGCTTGTGCACCAAGAGTTCTTAATAAAAATACACAGTCCACACCTATGTTCTTATATGATCTTATATGATGTTCTCTATGATGACCCGAGTCATCTACTGTTCTATCTGCCCATAGTGTGAAGTGGACAGCTAGGTCGACAGCATTTGGGTACAGCCATTTATCCATGTTTCCCTAAATATTACCACATTACAGTCCGTAAATCTCCTACATATCTTATATAGCAAAAGCCAATGCAGTGTTAGCTTTAGCCTAGCTTTTAATTCTTCCTTGCCTCCCTGTTTACTGTCTCAACGTCCCTTGGGATCACTTCCGCCTGGCTTGGTAGAGTTCATAGTCTCTGGTGTTCTGGAGATTTCCGCTGGGAAGTGTCGAAGATTGGTAATAGAACTATCAATGCCCAAAGGTTCCTGTCAGAAGTAAGCTTTTCTGTATGAACAGACTCAAAATGAGCAAGAAAATCCTGCAAAAGCAAAAAATCTGGTACAGACGCAGGATCCCGCAAGGTGCTTGTGCAGTCATTTTGGTAAACAATATATATTATACTATATATATTATACAATTGTGACTCTGAGTACAACAGCAATAATCAACTAGAAAGTGCAGTTCCTGCAGAAACTGCCATGTGTGTTGCCCCGGTGCATCCCTGGGTATAAATTCAGAACATGGGCTTATTTATAATAATGACAGTAATGATAAATACAGTTGGAATTATGTCGAATGACATCTCGGTTTTATGACTCTATTACTATTGATATTTTAATCATAAATTCATGTAAATATTTGAAAATGACATTTCTAGCAAAAGCAGTTTTCTCCCCTCCTCCCTCGTATTTACGTGTGTTTGTGTGGCACATGCACAAGAGTGCGCTCTGTGTTTTTGTGTATGACAGACATGGCTCCTTCTTCAATGCTTCATATCTCAAAAACCACAGTAGGTAGAAAGATACAATTTTGTATTTTTACAGTATACAGGTATCTCTATTGATTTATAATTAAATATATCTAAATGATATAAAATGTTTTACATATGATTTTGCATTTAAAACGGGAGAAAATAAGCTGAATAATGCAGATAGCGCATGCTGAACATTTGTGTATTTTTGTGAATAATGCAGATAGCGTATGCTGAACATTTGTGTATTTTTGTAAAATGGCAGAGACATGACAGTTTAGAAAAAAGATATAAGTATTGGTGTTGTGAAAATTTAACATGGAGGTCTATGGGGATATTTTAAGAGGTGTGTATGATCAAATGATGATAACTCGAAAAGGAATGCATCAATCAATTAGGGCAGACCCGACTCTACAATTTAAAGTTTAAATGGCATTTCTACATGAAACAATAATAATGTTATAAGCCGGTTATGAAAGGTTTTGATTAATTAAACAGGTCTCATTCCTAGAGTGTAGCTAAACTGCTTTGATCTTGTATATCACATGGTGTGAATTTTCAAGAGTGCTACTGCGTGAACGGAGAGTGCAATCTGTGTTCAAATCTGTAATCTGATGTGATGGTTCAGGCTGGAACCAGGTCGCTCTGCAACACACATAAAAATGTGTTTTCTAAAATACATACACACACACACACTATCCATGCTCCGACATCTCACCCGCCACCCCAAACACACACAAACCAAAAACACATTTATCCATTCTTTCCACAAGAGATCATTGAATTAAACATATTCTTTTGGAAATCGAATACTTACCAAACACTCTGAGCTCTGCATTAGTGTACACCTCCCCATAATTGTTCTCAGCTACGCACTGGTAAAGTCCGGCATCAGACAGCCGCACACGTCTAATAAACAGCATGCTGTTATTTACCTGCACCCTTTCCTGTCAAGTAATATAGAAATATTGCCTATAAGAGACTTTTAACAAGATTGGTAATCTACATAAAAGTGCTATATTTCAGAGAATGTGTTAAAGTTATCATCGATTAAATTTGCTGGCAATGTTGGGAAGGGATTGTAAAAAAAAAATCTCATAATCAAAGACATATTATAATGGCAGTTAAGACACAGCGAACTGGCTATGTTACACCTATGCAATTAATGTGGGTGAGCAAATAATTTTGGAAATATAGTGTATGGCACTATTTTATGTAACTTACTGAGTGGCTAAAATAGATGTGTAAGAATAGGGAGAACAAATGGATTTTATTTTACACCATATGTCTACTCATGCTGAAACTGCGGTGACTGGAAAACACACTTGTTATTAAGTTAATTAAGTAAAAAACTGGAAGTTTGTTGAAAATGTAGTGACTACTTAATAAAAAGTGGAGTTTGCATGGTCTCCCTGTGTTCTTGTGGGTTTTCTCTTTTCTTTGGGTTAAATCCAAAGACATGCATGCTAGGTTCGTTAATGTCTGGCCCTTAGTGTGTGAATATGTATGTGTGTATGTGTTCCCAACAATAAATTGGCACCTTGTCTAGGGTTGTTCCTGCATTTGCGCCGAGAGTTGATGGGTGGCTTGTTGCTGGCCCATGACCCTGTGTGGATTACGTGGAATTAAATTAATTAATGAATGGTTTAACAGCAATTTAACGTCTAGTCATTTGAAAAGAACCAGAAAGGGGACTAGATGCAAATGATATCTTTTTTAATTTTTTAATTCAGGTTCTAATGACTTTATTTATCGCAGCTTTGCAGCTTTCTCAGTACGATGCACCATATTCTATAGATCTTCTTAGAGTTTAAATGGCCCGTCCACTGATCCTTAATTCTTTTATAAATCCTTGTGGCACTTTCTCCATAACTTATTCTGCTAAGATATTAAACAGACTTAGTGAGAGGATACATACTTTTCTGACACCTTTTCTGACGCTCAACCATGCTGATGTATGACTGGCTGTCCTGACAGCATCAAAATGTTTACGGTAGAGATTTCTGAGCAGTTGGACCAGTTATAAGGGGATAACCATCTCAAGCATGTTTAAACATAGTAGGCCGTGCCGTATCATTAAAGTTTTTTCCACTCGAAGATTTCACTGGAAATCCAGTTTTTGAATTTGCTATAATTCTGTATCCTAATCAGATTTCAGCATGATGCTTACTGCCATAGTTCACCTTGTGTGTGTGGTTCTTCAAGTCTCTCCAGATCTTCAAATCTGTTGGCAACCTCCACTCAAGTTTTGATGCTTAATTGTCCGTTCTGAGTTTTTCAAGGTCCAGGGTAATTGGCTTCTTCATGCTTCAATCTTTTGTCGAGGTGTAACATAATTTTGGTGATGAAAAAAGGTCTGACCACTATCATTTCTCAAACCTTGGTCTCATGACCAAGAAGCACTTTACTTTCTTCTGTATTTTCCTCTGATTCTGACATGGAAATAACATTTGATGATGTGTAGGTTCTTCTTGGGATTCTTTGCAAGTACTTATTCAAAATGTAGCATTGCTCAATTTCTTCAGTCTTCTTCTTGAAGCAATTTTTTTAAACAAATAAGATGAACAATATGGCGTAACCCAAAACAAGCAAAATAAGGCACGCTTATAAAACGCATGTAATATTAAAGGAATGAGGCACGCTTATAGACTGCTTGATAATATTAAGGAAATAAGACATGCTTATAAAATGCATGTAACAAGGAAATGAGGCACACTTATGAAATGCATAATAATATTAAGGAAAAACGCGTGTACTAAACTAAAAAGAATCCTGACAGTCAGTGAGGATATTTATGAACAAAACGCTGTGCTGAAGAAACCCTTACTTCCTCCACCTGTTTCGGGAAAAGCAGGGGTGCAAAGCCGAATTGGCACTTGAACGGCGATATCCCCAATGCCGAGTGACGCAAGGAGTTGTGTGCGTATTTAGCCTACACCAAGTGATTGAACCAGGAAGAGGGACTGGAGGAACTCAATCCAGGTCCTGATTCTCTGTCTGCCCGTAAGACTCAGGATGGAACCCTAATGAAAGGCTAGCGGTGGCCCAGAGGAGACAACAAAATGCTCTTTAAAAGCTGCTATTGAATTGCAGCCCTCTTTTAGATACTAAATCAACCTCCAATAATTAGATCAACATGATATATTTATTCCTTTGCAGCTTTCTCAGTACGATTGATTTGCAGCCCTCTTACAGATACTAAATCAACTGGAATGCCATGAACCCTCACCACATGGTGGAGAATGAGGTCAGCAGTATCTTTGGCCAAGGGCAGCTTAAACAACGCAATAAATTTGCATGCCTTGGAGAAGCGATCGACAACAACAAGGACAACCGTATTACCTTTTGAAGAAGGAACTCCTGTCACAAAGTCAAGAGATAGGTGAGACCACGGTCGAGATGAGACAGGTAAAGTATGGATAAACATTGATACCTGGCCCTGGTGGTTTTGTTTTGAGCGCATACTTCGCAGGAGGAAATGAATATCCAAACTTCACATTCGAGATTAACCCACAAAAACCTTCTACAAATAAAATTGGGCATCTAGCATTAGGAGAAACAAATAGCCGGTCAAGTGGACCTCCTCCCGGGTCAGGGTATTTGCGTAAAGCACGCCTTGTCTCAACCAACTACTGGTGCCAGAATTTTGGGCAAAGGTATCCCGTTTCTGGAAAAGTTTCCATCTCCCACTGGCAAGAAAGAGTGTTGCGTTTACGGTTTTTAAAACCTAGCTTATAAGAAGTCAAAATGACTAAAAACATTGATCAGCGTGCATGGTGTGAATTCAGCCACTTTGTGTGGTTAAGCGGTGTGAAAAATATGTGCAGGGCTGGAGCCTCTGGGTTCACTTTGACACTGGGAAAGAACAGTCCCAACACCTACCGCAGAGGTGTCTAAATGATTCCTTAGGTTGGGTTACCAAAAAAAGGGGGACTTCTTTATTTTCCCGAAAAGTTTGTTTATGGCCAGAAGATGTAGGACCTGGCAAACATGAGTTACATGTTCCTCTTTATAACAACTATATACTAAAATGTCGTCTTGTTAGGCGAATGTTTACTTGCCCAGGGTCTCATGTAGGACCTCGTTAATCAGCCATTGAAAGACTACCGGAAATTTATAAGCCCAAATGGCATAACTCTTTTTTTATTTCCCCGTTAGAGTTATGAATGCTGTCTTCACTCATACCCAGATTTGATTCTTATTAAGTTATAGGCACTGCACAGTTCTAATTTAGTGAATACTGTAGCCTGTTGCAGTGCCTCAAAAGCAGTGGACATGAGTAGAAGAGGATGGCAGTCTTTCACTGTGAGTGCATTGAGACCCCGCAGAGTTCCATCTTTCTTTGCACAAAGAATAAGGGAGGTATAAACCCTAACTCTAACACTTCTTGAATATATTCTCCTTCATCGTTTTTATTACTGGGACCGACAGATAAAAAGGCGCCCCCTAGGAGTAGTAGTTCCCAGGAGAAGATTGCACAGCTAAACTCCTGGTGGGAGAAAGTGCCTTTACTTTACTGAACACATGCCCAAGGTCCCAATATTCCAGCGGTACCTTGGACAAGTCTTCACTCTCTGGTCTAACTGGGGTCCGGGACCTACCGAATAAAATGCAGTGGCCGTGACAATAGATGGAATTAATGGTTCTGGGGGAATCCCCAGACTCTGAGCCAGACCCAAGTCAATGAAAGATCTGGCAGCCCCAGAATCAATGAAGGAATGTAGATTGTGTACCCCTCCTTTCTGCCAATTTAAAGTTATGGGTAGGGTCAGCCCAAGGACCGACAGATCACGTATCTGTGCTCTTATCACCTCCTTTATTTAGTGAGAGCATTGGCATTTGACACCTTAACAGGACTATTAATTATCCTGGGGGTGGTACCCTTGCCAGCCCCACTCATGCCCAACTGCCTGGGTTCTGGTTGTTGACCCATTGTTAAAGCCTCCAGTGAGATCCCAAGTGGGGATTTCATTCATCTTTAAGATTAGTGTTTAGAGCTTGTTGATATATTGGAGGCAGAGAGGAAGACCAAAGAGAAGATATATAGATGTGGTCAATGTAGACATGCGGGTAGTTGTTGTGACAGGAGAAGATGCAATGAACAAAGGGAAGTGGAAAAGATTAACTTGCTGTGGCGAACCCTGATAAAAGGGAGAGGCTGAAAGAAGCTGCAGAAGATAGGATGGCCACAGGTTTTTTTTAAATCAGTTGTCCCAGATTTTGACTACTTGTTTGAACCATGTCCTGTCTATAAAATAATAATAAAGTCCCACTGCCCCACACACCCAGTGTCACCTGTCCTCGTTACATCAATTTGTCTATGTTTGTGTCTCACCCATACCCAGAGCCTATCCTGTCAATAAAATTTTCAATAAATTAACATCCCAGCCTTTCTATAATTAACATTATTTAATTATTAATGTATTTTTTACTAGTAAAGTTTTGTTACTTAGTGCATGAGCACCACTTACATTTGTTTTGATGATATATGAGTGAAAGATTTGCAAGTATATCTTGCTAATGTTCTTTAAATGGGACAAATGATGTGTATTTTTTACTAGTGTATTATCAATGCTTTCTAACATAAGGTGTCAGAATTGTGTTGCTGACGTTAACAATATGATCCCACAAACTAGTGTTATATTCAGGCTTTTATCAATCATGGTGTTTAGGCAGACAGTTATACAAAGTAGCTGTCTTAACACTGTCTTGTTTTCATTGGTCCTCTTGTTCCCTATAGGAATGAGCGCTTCATCCTTTTAAATCTACCGCGTTAGCTGCTGACTGCTGCGTCATTGTATGCACTCTTTTGCACTGTCGAGGGGCCACTTAAGGGGGTAGCGGGAGCTCGTCTATCAATTAAGTGCACTTAAGTGTTTCTTATGCTTGTTGCATTTTACCACTTTAGTACTGGCATGAGGAACCTCTCTAGGAGAGGCCCTTTCAGAGGAAATGTGAGGCTTTAAGGTTCTTGTTTCTTTTCTTTCGCTGCCTGAAACAATTTCATATTATAATAAAAAAATTACGGTCCTCTGGGTCCCCCCACCAGCTTGGGGTCCTAGGAAATTGTAAAGCTTGCCTACCGTATCGTGAGGGCTCTGGGTATGGGTGTTTGTCTGGGTCCTTCTGAATATCTGACTCTTGTTGTGAGCTGTCTTGAATTTCTATCAATTCATATACACTTCATCTTGGAAATACACTTTACTGCACACAAATTCTCTGACAAATATCAGCACCTGACTCTAAGAAAACAAACTGCATGATGCTCTTCTTTTGGGCAAATTTTTCTTGCACCTTAGTCACAAATAATCTGACGCAATATGTTTACGAATGAGAGACAAGGACTTGGTACTGAAATAAAAGAGCTGATAATTGGAAGGAAGGAATTGTAAGTAATTAACATTAAACAAATGTTACTTTTTTCAGTTTTAACCCGTTTTATATTTTAAACTACTTTAACCACGACACTGTTTAAGAGATGTTTTTTTCTTAGAAAATATCAATGTATTCAGTCACAAATTTCGTCTGTTCTGACTCTAAAACAAATCGTATTAATTTATATGAGTTTGATCAGCTGTGATGTACAGATGGATATGTCTAAATAACAAAGCCCTGTTTTTAACCCCATCTCTGAAACACTATGTTCTAAAAAATCAAGCCTGGCGTGTGCATCCTGATGGTCTTGGAGTGTCTACATCACTTTTTTACTTATGTGACTGTAACACAAATATAATTCCTTTTGTGTGTTTTTTTTGATGCAATTACACACACTGCATAGTGCTTCCCCGATTGGAAAGGATAAATGTTGTCTTCGGGTCATACAGGATGTTTGTTGGTCTTCACATCAGAGCAATTTCAAGATATGTGTCAGTGTATGTGTTTTCTAAAAGAAACTGTGCAGATATGGACATTAAAGTTGTTTCTCACACACACTGGAGAAGGACATGTAATCTGATGAAGATTGAATCTGCTGTGAGAGGACCTGAGGGATGTGACCCTGGGGGAGACGGACAGGGAAAATTCAAACAGGTTATTTTGCAAACAGTAATGGAGTTCAGATTGCAGAGTTATCACTGCAGTCTTCTGTCACCACAGCGACCAACTGCTGACTCAGCATATATACAATTTAATCTCTATAGAGTATAAACAAATCAATACACACTAGCAATCTGGATATTTTAGTGGGTAGAGTACATTACTGGAAAAACTACTCCCCATGGCTGCAATGGCTAACAAGAAATTTGGATGCTCAGCTTAACTCCAGATTAACTCCATTCCACTGTTCACATCTCTGTAGCCAACCATTACAAAGCTATGAAAGCGTATGACATGACATACATAATGTGTGAAAAATAGCAAGATATTCAAGGGACTGAGTATACAATTGGGCCCTAGGTCACAAAGGCACTGGATTGATGAAACACTAGAATGCTTGGTCACTGGGGCATGGAAATGCTAGGGCTCTGGGGCACTGGCTTGATTTCCACTGAAGTTATCTGTAGTATGCTTGTAGAATTTAGAGGGTTTCTGGAACATTTGGGCTCTGGATTACGGTGCTGAGACATCTGCTTCTTAGGATAACTGGTATGGTGGTACACAGAGTTGCTAGGAAAACAGGGGGGCTGAGACCTTGGGTTTTATGGGAACTAGAGGGCAGGGACATTTTGGGCAGTGGGTTTCTGGGACTTTGGGGTGCTAGTAAAACTGGGTTTTTGAGGCACTGAGTTGTTGGAACACTAGGGTTCTAAGGCAATATGGGTATGAGACACTAGAATCTCACCTCACCTTTAAATTACCCACATTATGAAGGGTACGCAAAGGCTCTGAACTCTCAACCACTCCCTTGTATAAAAATATAATTGTGAATGACTCTGGATTAAAGAATATCAGGTACCGGAAATGTAAAACATATAATCAGAAAAGGAACAGAATTCTAAATGAGAAACACAAAACTGAGACTATACAAGCCACGTGACAAACAGTGATGTATTTATATGAAATGGTAATTCGCAGATGGAGATGAGTGGAGATGGAGATTTGCCTCTGTGTTTGCACACAGCGGAATTTGTCCTCCGCATTTAACCCATCCTTGCAGTGAAACACACAAATATACACACGCCAGTAAAGTGAGCACACATGCCTGGAGCGGTGAGCAGCCTACACAGCACCCAGGGAGCAGCTGGGGGTTAGGTGCCTTGCCCAAGGGCACTTTAGTTGTGACTTGGCGTTACCGAAAATCGAACTTGGGACCTTTCGGTCGCAAGGCTGGTTCCTTAACTAAAAGCCCACAACTGAAAAATGAACACCCCCACACACACACACAGGTAAAAGAATTAAATGTCTAAAATGGGTGGGAAATTAATTATTTTAGGGCCTAATTATAAAAAAATCAATTTTAACTTAATAATAATATTTATAATAATAACGTATCAGATAATTTAGTGTACAGTTCTGTAAATAATAAACAATAAATAATAAAATATAAATAATAAAAAAGTCTTTTAATAATAATCAGTTTTTTTTATAAAAGTAAATAAACTACAGGAAGGAACAGATTTGGAATGTTTTTAATTTAACCAGACTTCCACAGGTACCATTTTAACTAAATGATGAGTTCCTCTGGAGCCTGCAGACTCTTGCCTACTGGTTTGATCCCTCTACGTGCTTGAGTTTATATTACTGTATATTGTTTATAAATGAGAAATAATTGAGTATTGTACACAGTCACTGTTAGTGAACATGATTATGAATGAATATCAGGTTGCTATAGTAACCGTCACTAACACACAGATTCACACTAATTGGTCATATGAGGTGATGAGAGTTTAGAGGGTTAATGATGGACAGATGGATATGGTGGAGCTTTAAGATTATGAAGAGGAATAATAAGAAGATGAATCTGTAATCCTGAGAACATCTTGTGTGTCACAGCTACTGGTGGATTTTCACACCACACACACACACACACACACACACACACACAAACACTCAGTGTTAATGACCCAGATGGAGTTTAAGCCAGCAGGGCAAAAGACAAAAACACACCTGTCTATCTGTCTGTCTATATATTTATCTATCTATCTGTCTGTCCGTCTTTCTGTCTTTCTGTCTGTCTGTCTTTCTGTCCGTCTGTCTGTCTGGATAAAAAACAAAGTCTTTCCATTCAGAATAGGTCATAATGAAGTACAGAAGATGATCAGAAAAGATAAACAAGATAAGATGGATTATTTGACATTTAACTGGAAGAAAATCTACAGAAAGGTAACTGCAGGTCTGTTTTCCACATCGTATAGACCTCAAGAACAAAGATGGAAAGAAATCTTCAAACCAAAAATGGTGTCAGAGGTCTAAAGACTACAGTGAGGAACTGTACAGTAGTGAAGAGATGAACATACAGATTAATGTTAAAGAAAAGAAACCACCAACACTGAGGGAAGAGATCATGAAACAATAATAGAACTAGCTTCAAGAAAGACATCTGGCCCAGATGACATGTTTAGAGGAGAGATGAACCAGATCCACAAGGTCTGTATGTTAGTGTGAGAAACTGGAATCTGGCCAGAAGAATGTACACCATCAGTCTTCATTCCACTGCCTAAGAAATGATACTTGCTCCAAATTCAGGAACTGCAGGAACGTCGCACTGGTCTCACATGCTAACAAGATGTCAGAATTAAGGCCAAAACAAGGAATGAGGAATCAGATTATAAACCACAAGATAATCCAGGAAAAATAAAAAGAAAGGAAACAGGCACTGTATTTTTGTTTCATTGATTTCACAAAGACACTCGACATGGTACATCACGGACGTCTGTGGATAACCATGATTGAGATGTGTTTCTCCTCACACAGGTCCCATGTATCAGTAATTTCCAAAGTCAACAGTGTGCAGCAGTAAGAACAGTCAATTACGCTTCAGTATGGATCACTGTCAGAAAAGGAGTCTTACAAAGATGTTACCTCTGACTGTTCAACAAGTGATGAGGAAAGGACTAGAAGGATTTATAGGAGTATTCAAGATTGATGGAATAACCATTAACAATCTCAGATATACTGATGACTTATTACAAGAAGAACTACACGAGATATGTCTTATACTGAGAAAGCTATAAAGGAGTATACAGTCCCGCTCACCTTTATTGGCACTCATGAAGTTTAAGAACATAATGTGGAATATCTCCTAAAAAAAAGAATCAAGGAAAATAGTTTTTTTTAATAGAGCCTTCATGTTTAATACAAAAGAGCAAATGATAAACAACAATTTAGGCAAAAAACAATGGGAGGCTTAAAGCTTGCTGTGACATTTCTGTTGGCACCCTTTACATTAAATTACTATGAAAGACATGTTGTCTCACCTGTGGTAAATCACAAAAGAGAATAGTCTATGATAAATTGTCAGTGCCCATGTAACATCAATTATTGCTATTATTAGAAAACACAAAATATATAAGGCCATCTACAAAAACATTGTTATCTCAGTTTCAACCATTTGCAATGTTAAGAACTTTGTCAATCAAGAAACTGTCACAAACCTTCCTGAACATGGGAAAAAGAGGAAAATTGAGGCGATGTCTTGTAAGGTTGATACAAAAGGTGGAACACCACATCAGACATTCAAAGACCTGAAAGCTTACCTGTAGGGGTGCCAATAATAATAATAATAAGCAGGAATATAACATGATGATAAATGTGGCTAAACCAAAAGTAATGACCAACACTGAAGACATACTAGGGATCATGGTGGAAGGCAGATGTTTGCAGCAAGTGGAACTGTTTCATATATTTGGGATGTATAGTAACAAATGCTGTGGATTGCGTCATTGAACTGAAGAATGAAAATGATCATCGTAATGATCAAAGATCTGGAAAAACAAATCAATTAGCACCAACAAGCTACGTCTTATGAAAGCCTTGGTCTGTTCAGTAGCCATATATGGTGAATCCTGAACACTGAAGAAAGAAGAAAGACATATTTAGGCTTTTGAGAACAAGTTCCTTTGGAAGTTGTTGAAGAGCTCTTGGACAAGGATAATGACCACTAAGGAATACTACAAGATGACCAGAAGGAGTTATGAAGTTACATTACTAGTTTCAGGTGATAAGGCTCCAACATGACTACATTAAAGTAATTGTAATGACAGAATGTGTGGGGAGTCAGAAGACATGGAAGACAAAGGATAACCTGGATGGACAACATTATAATGAGGACTGGATTATCAGGAGTTGACAACACTTGACAGAGGCCATTGGAGAAAGCTGACTTGGATGATGCCAACCATCACAAATGCATGACGCATTTTTGAAAGAAATAATAATAATAATAATGGGGCAGCACAGTGGTGGAATAGTAGTGCTGTCGCCTCTGCAAGAATGACATGGGTTCGGGCCCAAGTGGGGCGACTCTAAAAATTTCCGTGTGGAGTTTGTATGCTCTTCCCGTGTTTGTGCAGGTTTTCGCGCTGTGCTTCGGTTTCCTACTGCATTCTAAACACATGCATGTTAGGTTAATTGGTTTCTATAAATTGCCTGCAAATGTGTGTGACTGAGTGTGTGAGTCACGGGGAAGCCGGTGCTCATCTGGCAACTCTGAGCGAGAGGGCAGGAACAACCCTAAACACGGCACCAATCCATTATAAGGTGCACACATGCACAAGCACACATTCAAACATGCATTCACACACACATTCACACACACGTTAATGGGAAATTTAGAGACACCAATTAACGTATCATGCATGTATTACCCGGAGAAAACCAGCATGGACACAGGGAGAAATCCACAAAGAAATATCCTAAGTCGCCCTACCCGGGACTCGAACCCGGGATCGTCTTGCTGTGAGGCCACATGGCGATACACTGTGCCACCGATATTAATAATAATAATAATAATAAAATCTTGTTAGTTGCTTTGGTCGTGTTTTTTTTCCTCTTACAGTATATTACTATATATTTATGTTACTGAACTTCAGACTCTCTGGATAAATTTTATCTTCTTGTTTTTCTCTCTTCTTTTTCTCTCTGTTTCAGATCTGTGCTCGACAAATGTCTGAGGGAGAGAATCTTTCAGTTTGTGCTGAAATAACACTAAGCCTGGTGTGAGGACCAGATGGCCCTGCAGCAGGACACACAGGTCCCAAGTTCCCATAAACACTGCTCAGAGTGTGTGTGCGTGTGTGCTTTACACTCTGGCCACAATATACAGGTGCATCTCAATAAATTATAATATCATCAAAAAAAAATTCATTAATTCAATACAAACAGTGAAAATCATACATTATATAGATTCATTACAAACACAGTGATCTATTTCAAGTGTTTAGTTCTGTTACTGTTGATAATTATTTCTTACAGCCAATGAAAACCTAACATCATTATCTCAGAATAGAACATTATTTAAGACCAACTGAAAAAAATGAATGTTAATATTTTGGGCTGCTAAAATTATGCACAGTAAGAGTGAAACTGTCGTTATTAAACCAGGTATTGGTACTTTTGTGAGTGTGGACATTTGCCAAAACCTGCTGGACAATGAAATGTCCATCTTCAAAAAGCTTGCAGGCAGAGGGAAGCATATAATTCTCTAAAATGTACTGGTGGCTTCTGCGCTGACTTTGGTCTTGATATAATACAGTAGACCTATACCAGCAGATGACATGACTCCCCAAACATTCACTGATTGTGGAAACCTCAAGACCTCAAGCAGCTTGGGTTGGGTGCCTCTCCGCTCTTCCTTGATTTCCAAATATTCTTCTTCTTGGTCTTTCTGCCTCTACCTTCATCAGGGGTCACCAGAGCTAGTCAATCATCACTGAAAAACTTGCATAATTTATTTGGCAAATGTTTTACACCGGATGCCCTTCCTGATGCAACCCCCACCACTTACCGGGCTTGGGACTGGCTAAATACACTAGCTTTTGCTCTCTAATGCCAGGTTTCGACCTTAATTTCCAAACGAAATGCAACATTTACTTTCATCTGAAATCAACACATTCGACCAATGAGCAACAGCCCAGTTATTTTTCTCCTTGGCCCAGTGAATGAACAACAAGGGATAACTATGACAAGGTTCAGGTCACATGACCTTCTGGAGGTACCTGTCTGTGTAATGGTTGAGAAGAAGGTCATAGTGTGAGCTGATGGAGTCTGTTTAACTTTTTCTAACTCTGAGTGAGAAGATACAGGGGGAAGAAATGATAGGACAAATGATGGAAGAAAAGCCGAAGGGAAAGGAGAATAGAATGAGTAAAGGAAGGATAAAAGCAAGGAATAAATAAAGTGGGAAAATATATACTATATGAAAGGAAAGACAGTAACAGCCAATCGAAGGGAAGATAAAAGCAGGAAAATAAAAATGATGAAAGAACAGAAAAAAGAGGGAGAGAGGAATGTATAAAGGAAAGAAAAAAGGTAGAAAGAAAGAAAATAGGAAAGGATATAAAAGGAAGGAAGGAACAACTAAAACAAGGAAAGAAACAAGCAAGAGGATAGGAAGGAAATAAGGAAAGATGAAAGGAAAGACAAAAAAAGGAAGAAAACAATAAAATTATAACTACAAACGGAACTTCACATAGTCCAATCACGTTATACACTCAGAGACGTTCCACGTGTCAGCTCACAGTTTTAAACACATAAATATTTCAGTTTGATCTGAAGTTTTCTCTTGAGTTGTAGATTAAGACAGAGCTCCGCCTATACATATTTGATGATGTTGATAATAATTATCTACAGGGAACCAAAATTATAATTACACCAGGTGTTTCTTAACACTATGAAGAATATTTCATATATTTAGAGTTGAGACTATTGAGATACGGAGTACAGTCTTAACACAGATTCATTCTCAATCCACTTCATTGTCACCCTGATATTACTGATCACTTTGGTACAGGTACAGACTCTGATATTACAATGATATTACAGTTTACACTTATATTTCTGTCATTCTCTGGACATTCTATTCACATGTAATGCTGATTGGACACTCAGAGCGTGTGTGTCGAGATCAGACAAATGGGAATGGTTAGTAACATTAACTTCCTGTTTGTGGCACATTACTAAATAGGAGATGGGTGGTGACCATGGCAACCATTTTGAAGTCGGCCATTTTGGAGATGAGGGTCATGTGATGCACCAAACTTATTAAGAATTTCGCAAGAAAAACAAGTGTGTGCTTGGTTTTACCATTACTTTATTCTTTCATGATTTATTTACAAACTTCTGTTTGTTTACAGGCATTGACATGTTGCAGAGGTTAACACGTGAGGAGCGGATAGAAATTGTGTTAATTTCTGGTAAACGCAGAACCCGGGACATTATAGCAGATTTCAATGCAATAAACCCTACAAGACCACCCATCTACCATGCTACAGTTATCCAACTGTTTGCCAAGTTTAGTGTAACTGGTTCAGTGTTAGATTTGCCAAAATTTGGACGCATAAAAACTGTCACTAATAAAGAAACATCAGTGGCTGTCTTAGCATTATTCAGCAAGAGCCCACAGCGCTGCACTCGTTGCATGTCATTGGAGATTGGCATCAGTCGAACATCCCTTTGGCGGATATTTGCTACTTACAAATGCCGCCCTTACAAACTACAGCTGCTGCAGCATCTCATTGAGGATGACCCAGATCGGCACACTGAATTTGCAGAATGGGCAAAACAAAAATTTTTCAGTTTATACAGAACATTTTGTTCAGTGATGAGCTAAACTTTTATGTGAATGGTGAAGTTAACAAACAAAATCACCGCTATTGGTCTGACACTAACCCACATTGGATAGAAACCTCCAAGACTGTTGGAACACAAATATTGTATTATGGTATAGTGTGGTATATGGGGTATAAAGATAGTGGTGCCATTCTTCATCAGTGAAAACCTCAAGGCCACTGGAAATGTGTAATTGCTGCATGATTATGTTTTCCCTCTTTATGCACTGAAGCTGGCACATTCCCTGATTTTTTCTAGCAAGATGGTGGAAAACCATCCTCTTATTATTAGCGAGAAAAATAATTTGTCTCCATAAAGCATGCCAACAGATAAGAGGCCCGAAGAATAAACCTTTCGCACTGAAATTAGAACTTGGATGGGTGATAATAGTGTGTTTAGATCTGGCTCCCAAACTGTCTCAGGTGAACTTTCACAAAACACACATGTTAAGAAATGGTCGAACGTCATATTTCGAACCAAACACTGGTGCTATCTGCATTAAAGTCAAGCAGAAAGAAAAGGGAGTTACACATTTCTATACGGATAATTTGGGGAAAAACGTGTTCATTGAACAAAATGTGATAACAAACAAGATTTGAAACAATTGATGATAAATTATTCTTGACAATAATGGAGAACAAAGTCTCTCAAAACCAGGAGAAGAACTGGGTCGCACATCTGCCATTTTGTTTGCCTAGAATAAATCTACTAGACAGAGAACAAGCTCGGAAACAACTATTTTCACTGAAAAAGACCTTGTTGCTAAAGCCTGAAATGAAAGATTTTTGCATTTCATCGAATTCATGGAAAAAATGTTGAAAAATGATCAAGCGGAACTCCATTTTAACAGAAGAAAATTTGCGCTAGTGTCTACCTTTTTTTCGGAGTAAATCATCCGCATAAATCATGTCAGATATGAGTAGTGTTCAATTCAGTGGAATACAATAGGATTTATTTAGGTTATTAGGTTGCTTAGCGGACCTGATTTAAACAATTCTCTGTTACGAGTGCTAATGCGTTTACGTAAAGATCCAATAGCTTTAATAACGGATATACAGCAAATATTTTATTTTTTCGTTTTGTGCAAGAGGATCACATATATATTCTGCAAAGAGACTATTTGGGAATAGTCCTTCGCTCACGGTAGCTATTTAGCTGCAGAGAAAGGCAAAAAAGAACACGGATCCAAAGCATGGCGTTTTGTTTGACTCAGCCAACAGGTTCTGTGTTGAGGACGGTCTTATATCAGATGGAACGCCAGGGGAAGTAATCTATTTGCTTGAATAAAACAAAACAACCTGCATCCTTATAAAATTGCCTCAAATAGTGAGCAGGTCATGGAGGGATTTTCCATTGAGGATTATGCAAAAGATTTAAAAAAATTTAACCTTGATGTTTATGTTAGGTCTTTATTGGGATTTGCAATCCGACAGTTTCATCTATCAGGTTTCAAACCAATCACGCGTAGACAAACCAATACACAAGTAGAGGAGTGTTATCAACTGTTAACAGTCTCTTTGACCCTCTAGGTTTTGTTGCCTAAATCATAATGCAAGGCAAAATCGTACTGAGAAAATTTTCCATTAAGGAAGAAGACTGGGGTTTGCCGCTTTCCCCAGAGAAACATGACTTGTGAAATTCATGGGAAACTTCTTTGCAAGCACTAGAGAATATCCAAATACCTAGATGCTACCGATCAGGTACGTTAAGAGATTTTCAGGCAAAAAAATTATGCATTTTTTCAGATGCGGTGAACATAGCTATCGGAGTAGTTGCGTATTTGTGAACAGTGAATAGTGAAGGTCAATGTCATATTGGGTTCATAATCGGAAAATCCAAACAAGCACCTCAAAACCCACACACTATACGACATTTAGAACTCTGTGCTACAACACTTGCTGTTGAAATATTCTAGCTAATTAGAGACGAACTAGACATGCAACTGGACAACGTAAGGTTTTTCACTGACAGCAAAATTGTGCTAGGTTAGATATATAACACATCCAGGAGATTCTACAAACACGTTGCAAATAGGGTTAGCAGGATTAGAACCGTAACAACTCCAAATCTATGGCATTATGT
>JAOUQT010085615.1:3437-20069 GCA_025769995.1 Xyliphius kryptos
GGGGGGTTAGTGTCCGGTGCAGGTGTTGCTAAACTCTGCCTCCTGAAATCCAACAGTTTAGCAGAATGTTTCGAAGAACTTCATGATTCATCTGCTGAGGATCTGTACGGAGATGCGCATTTCATCTTCCAGCAGGACCGTCTGCCCATGCCACCAGAACCACCAGAACCTGGTTTGATGCCCATGCCATCACAAGTTCTTCTTTGTTGAGGGTCTGGTGCCTCGCATTAGATTCTCAACTGGGTTGAGGTCCATCGAGTTGGTTGGCCAGACAGGAACTGTGATGGCATGGGCATCAAACCAGCTTTTGGCGGTTCTGGCAGTATGGTCAGGGTCCAGGTTCTGCTGGAAGATGAAATGTGCATCTCCATACAGAGTATGAACTTTGAACTCCCTGAAGGCAAAATTCTGAACAACTGTTCCATGATGATTTTTTTGGAATGGGTCTGTACACTGCATTTCGGAGTTCCAACTACAGTTTCTGAATGTCATTGTTGCGCCAACATCTCGTTTCATTTTTTTTTTTAACTCTACCCGTGTCGCCACGTTCACAGAGCGGCTCCATCGGAATGAAGACCGACTTCATACTAAAGAACTGAAAGAACGGAGTAGTATAGAATGTGATCTCAACCACAGGCTTGGAGTGCAGCTTGTTTCTTAATTACTTTAGAAAATGTACTGATTCGATAATTCCATTATTATTAACTACTTTAATTCATACACAGACTTTAGAAACCTGCTTTAATTGCAGTGTGTTTCTCCGGGACGTATAGGATTGGGGCGTTTCAGACCCATAATGCAACACCCTGTAGTGTGTCGGATGGAAAAGCCCCCCCCACATCAGTCAGGGCAGCAGCAGCAGGATAAAACTCCACCGTCAACTCCCCCTAAAAACCTTTGCCCTCTTAGTGCAGGTTAACATTAAAAGCTTTCAGTTTCTTATTTTTTTTGTTTTTGTTTGTTTTCCTGTTTTTACACAAGACCTGAGCTTCACACACTTATCTGATGCTTTGGTTTCCAGCACACACAGACACACACACACAATTCAAACAGGACAGAAAGCTGCAACATGGCAAAAAATAAATGGGTTGAGACGAAAAAAAGGAAACTTTCTTGAAAGAAAGAAAAAGAGCAAACGAGAATAAATAAGGCACGTGGCCCTGCGGGACGCCCCTGTCCTCCAGCCGCGACCTCTTGGCTTAGCTGTTCTCCTCCACACTGTCCATCCTATACACTACGGTGGTGGAAGTGTCCTCAATGCACTCAGTGGGAGAGACTTTTTTCCACAGAGTATCTTTGAGAGCCAGCTCTTGCTGAAGACTCTCGTAATCCATGGGTCCGAAGGTGTGCTGCTGTGTTGATCGACATGGAGAACATGTTAGTGCTTGCGCTTCGGCGTTCAGGAATTAAAGGTATGACACACACACACACACACACACACACACACACACACAGTACATACAACTCATACAAGACATGGGGAGCGTGTGTGACCTTCTACACGATCCCATCGTTAATGATCATCAGTTAGGAGAAAGAACAAAGACTCGGCTTCTGAGAGTTAAGCAAAGGTGCTGCAGCAGAACCACTAAAACATCAGGACCCGGCGGGGTCAGGTGCTCGAGCGGGTTTAATGCATTATGCATGAAGGTTATGCAGGACGGCAAGCTGCAGTCAGGGGTTAGTAGTACGTGCAGAGCAGAGAGAAAACTGCGCTATTTTTAACCCGCCAAGGTTAAAAATACAAGAAATTCAGCTGCGACCGCCGAGACGTGGTGGTGCAGAGCTGACGGCTGAACTAATGACCAAAATATTGTGGGTTCAGGTTCAAGTATGGCCCTGGTAATACCAGGAGGAATCGAGCAGTGATTTATTTAAAACAGCATGAGCATTTTATATTAATAACAGATGTAAACATTGTCATGAATAGCAAAACTGGTAGTGATCAAGTCATAATCATTAAGCAGCTTACAAGTATCCCATAATAGTTGGGGTCAGAACACCGGGTCACATACAGAATCTCTAAAGCAATAAGGCTTAAGGATCTTGCTCAAAAACCCACATTGGAACCTTCAGAGGACCAGGGATTTGAACCGACAACCCTTAGATTGCTACCCCAACACTAACCACTGAGCCATCACACCCACATTTACCATGCCTTCTTACTTACAGAAGCGCTTCCATAAATTGCAAAACATCCTGTAAGATTTTTGGGGTTATTTTTGGACAAGATTAACCCAAGTGCTGGGTATAAATCTTAGCTTTTAATCTTTTTTAAAAAGATTTTAAAGCTCCTGACCATCATTACCATAAACTGTTACCAATATTAACTCAACAGTCATTTTTTAAATCACTTGAGATATCGGCTCAGTTTCCATTCTGAATAATCAGTCCTACTGAGGTGATTCCTTTGAGTAATAAGTATTAACACCCTTCATGATTTAGCCACACCCACTTTTGTTTTTTTGGCCATAACTTTATAACCGTTTGAGATATAAACGCCGTTCCAACTGTGCAATATTCTTCATGGGCTGAGCATTCAAAGCCCTCTATGTAGTTCCTGCGGGAAATACATTTCTAGTTACTATAGCTATTACTACTAGTTTTAAAGATACCAACAGTACTTATCTTGCTATTTCCGTTTTTACTATCACTAGTGAAATACCCGTTCTGATAACAGTGTGAAAGTTGAAAGGCAGTTGTTTTTAATTGAGTGAGTGTGATTTGGAGTCTCTATATTTTTACTGTAAATGAATATGTGGAATGAATATTGAAAATGTTCTCTCATTTGTAAGTCGCTTTGGATAGAAGCGTCGGCTAAATGACTACATGTAAATTAATATGGAGTGAGTTGTGACCATGGTGTCCAGACGCTTGCTCTCTAACGTGAATTTATCTGTAGGTTTTCCAAGGACATGATAATGACGGAGCAACGTCTCAGCTTTGTAGGTACTCTCACTTGCATCAGGGTTCATTTAAAAAAACCGGACTGGATTATGTTGCGGAAGGCACGTTTCTAGCGATTTTGCTTTCAGTTAACGCATTTATGAATCAAGCATTGTTTTTTATTCTATAAATTATATTTTTTATTATATACATATAATATAAACCACTGAAAAGGGGTGTAACTATACTCTGCTTGCACGTCGTGCCTAATAACACTATTCCCGTGGTTTATTCACAATAATGCACGCCCTCTCATGCGTTATTGCTTTAACATTAGCGCATCAGTAAGGCATTAATAGCAGTACTGGTGTGAGAATTTGTACATTCTCACACAACATTTAGCAGACGATCTTATACGAAGCAACCTAAAATTAAAGTCCAGCAGCAACCTGGTTCTACTGAAGGTCATCACTATGGATAGATAAATGGTAAGAGTGTACGCAAGAGTATTAAAAGCTGAAAGTTGGTAGCAGTAGTACAAAGTAGTAGTAGTATTTGTTGAAGCAAAAAAAAAGCAGCAGCATTAGTGATGTTGGTAATAGTATTATTACTAGTAGCATTAGTAGTTAACAGTATTCTTCTTCATCGGTACAAATAACCAGAGGATCTCTACATGAGACGGACCATAAAGTTAGTACAGAGACAGTTAAGCAGAAGGTTAGAAAGCACGGCAGACTTTAGCGATCTGGGCAGATAACCATAGATATACATACACAGATGCCGCACTGGGTTGACAGGTCAGCGCTGCCGCCACCTCGGGGCATTTAACACGGCTGATGGACTGCATTCAGCACAATTAAACAGTGATCAATTAAGAACCGTTCCATCCAAAACCAGAAGTGCAACACTTATATAACCTTTACTATAAAACGAGGAGTTCCGCTACTGAAATCCGATTGGCTGAGCTGTCTGTCCAGCCGTGACATTATTAACAATAACACACACCAGTGAACGCTTCACATTCGTATCAATGTGTGATATACAGGGTAAGCCGTAAGTTTGGACACACCCTGATAAAATGGAAGTGGCTGCTGATTTCACTTTACCGTATGTGGCGTATTAAGTATATGGAAGGGAAAACATCTGAGGCTGGGTGATACCCATGGCGGATATGTGCCAAGCGGCCATTTTGGATTTCATTTAAAAAAAAAATAAAAAATGTAATGGGAAGGGGGTCATGTGACACATCAAACACATTGAGAATTGCACAAGAAAAACAATGGTGGGCTCATTTATAACGCAGCTTTATTCATTATCAAGCTATTGAAACATTTGTGACATGGCGCAACGACAGTAACCCACTAATGTGTGCTCAAGGTGCCACCTATTGGGCTGAACTGTCAATGCGATCCTTTTCTCCCACTTCTTGACACATCGGGAGCAACACCACAGAAAGAAATGCTACCACAGGCCTCCTGTATACGACGTTTCAGGTGACAATTCAACGTTGACAATTCAACACAACGGGCAGCACTTTGTGCATATCCTTTAGTGGGTTACGGTCATGGCTCTGTGTCACAAAAGTGCCAATAACTGGATAATGAATAAAGCTACATTAAAAATGAGCGCACCATTGTTTTTCTTACGCAATTCTTTATGTGGGATGTGTCACATGACCCCCTTTCCATTAAAAAAAGGTAAAGTTGAATCCAAAATGGTGGCTTTGCCGATGGCCTTCAAATGTTTTCCCCTCCCATGTACTAATACGCCACAAACGGTGATATCAGCAACTACTTCCATTTAATCAGGGTGTATCCATACTTATGGCCCACCCTGTACAATACATTATTTGAAGTCATTAAATACACAAATTTGGACACTGAGTAGATCCTGTTACTCAGCAATCACTTTACAAACTGGACTAGATTGCGTCCTGGAAGACCAGACTATTATTGATTTTTCTTTCAATAATAACAGTTATTGGTTTTTTTTGTTTTGTTTTTTAGTCACAGTATGGTTGTAAGTGTTTAAAAATAAATAAATAAAAGATTTTTTCAAGGTTGTGTATTGTGAATAAATCACGGGGAAAGAGGTGTAACTGCACCCCGCTACGCGTCAGGTCTAACACCTCTTTAAAGTGATTTATTCACAATAACGCCGCCCTCTAGTGCCTTATTACTTTATTAACTAAGTAATTTGGTCTCTCCAATATTAAATACTGAACTTTTATCTTCCCTTTTAAAAATGGACTTTGTAGTTCCACAATTACAGACTGTAGTCCATCTGTTCCATACATACAGCGTCCTTCACTGAGGAATCCATGTTTCTATATCTATGGAGGAAACACCCAGTGATTCTGACACTGACCAATTAGGAGTGAGCTCAGGGGGTCTATATAAAGCCATGCTGTGTTAATTGCGCATGCACACAAACAAAGGAAGCCACTCACCCGCTGCTCTCCGCCTTCACGCCGTGGGTCCAGCTTCTTAGCAAAGTGACGCAGGTTGTCGTAATTATGGAAGTTGAAGAGGGACACCAGGTCCTGCACACAAGTAACACACACATTACAACCAGAATGAACACCATTCATAAGTCAAACACATGCCGGTCATTACACACTTCCACCACCGGAGACAGACAACCAAAAGGAACAAATGATCATCTTTGAAATCTACTAAAATACAGATAATAATTCAATATAAACCCTCCGGACACCTGCACCTCTTACAAACCACACATGAGCATGTGACCCCTACATCCTGAACCATACCAGGGGTGGCGCTACTCTTACTACAGCGCATACACACTTGACACATACCTCAGACAGGGTCTGCACGCTACACTAAATTAATGAAAGACATAAACATCAGCGTACTTACAGCCCGGCGCTCACCGAGCAGCTGTGTCGAACGTGCTGAGACACTAGGGGGAGCCCTCACTGACATGTTACAAAAATAACCAAAAAGTGAAGCTGCCAAATGTTGTGCAGAATGTCATGATACTTATTCACTGTTCATAAAACGGATCGTTTCGGTCCTTAAATGTTATTGGCTGAGCCGTTTGTCCAGGCGTGACATTAATGACAACACACACACACCGCTGTACATCATTTTAAATCACAAAACAGATTAAAATAAAAAGCAAGCTGATTCCTGATGAGCACTAATCAGTTGTTTGTTTCATATGAAATTTAATAATTAATTCGTTCACTGGATGGCAGTATTTAATTGTCAGAAAAAAACGTTTTCCCGTGGCTCAGCGATCAGCATTCACTGTAAAAACAGGACTAGATAACGTTGCAGAAGAGCAGATTATAAACGATTTCGTTTTAAATAAACACATTTAAGAATCAAACCTTGTTTTTGTAAGCATTTTATAAAAGCAATAAAGTGCATGAGGTTGTGTATTATTGTGAATAAATCACAGGAAAGAGGTGTAACTGTACTCTGCCATGCATCATGCCAAATAACACAGCTTTCCCGTGATTTATTCACAATAATGCCACGCCCCCTCGTACCTTATTACTTTATTACTGGGACCATTAGTATTAGTTATGTAGTTTGTTTAATAATTTGAAATAATTAGCATTAGTTTTAGGTCTTTATTTATAATGTTGAGTCAGGAAATGTTTTTGTTCAGGACTTTTATCTTGTATTTATGACTACGGACAAACCTTCAGGAATAAATTCATTATCAATGTTTTGTTTTTAGTTTTCAATCACAGAGCAGAAAACAAACCAAAACCAAACCAAAAAAAAGGAAAATTATTTTTTTGTCAATTCATTTGAATCATAATAAAAACTGAATTAAAAAAAATATCGAGTAATGAATCGTATCGAATTGTATGATGGGGAATTCTGAAGTAAAAAATAAAAATAAAAAAAATCATAAAAAAAAAAAGTTCATAAAAAATTAAAAGCGAAGTACTGTATTGAATCGTTTACACCCCTAATCAATGTTCTATTTTAAAATCACTGAGCAAACCTCTTTTTAAATTAAAAAAATAATTATATTTTGCTGATTTCTTTAAAACTTGAGAGGTTATTTAAAAAATATCAAGTATTGAATGGTATTGTGTGGAATTTGGAAGTACCAAAAATAAGCGACTGTTTGTATCAAAAGAATTGAACATAAAAATATCGAATCGTGGCGGCTCTGATTTACACCCCGTTTGTGGTGTATTTATTTCTATAATCACTGAGCAAACTGAACAAATCAAAGTGAAACAGAAATCAGAGAGCTGAGCCTGATGAGCGCCGCCGGCAGCCGCCGCTACACCAGCAGCACATGCTGTTCATAGTTCAGAAGCACAGCGTGACTTTAAATCAACTCTGACAGCAGATCTGAGAACATGCTGCTGGTCCGGCGGGGACAACAACATCATCATCATAACGCAGCTGCACCGAGGAGAACGAAGAACTCTGCGTCACCCGTCAGGTGACCTGTAAACATAAAGATGTGCAGGACGTCGCAGACGTACCGTACAGAACTGGATGCCCCGCACGCTGTTGCCCAGCTTGTCCAGAGGAGGAGCCCAGCACATGACGCCCATGACGTTGGGCACCACCAGCAGGATGCCACCCGACACGCCCGACTTGGCGGGCAGACCCACCTGAGATAAACCAGAAGCAGATCAGAGGCTCAGTGTGCTTCAAACCGAACCCTCAGTTAACGCGGCAGCACGGGGGAGGGGGGGGGGGTGTTTCACCTACGTGGAACGCAAACTGTCCAGAGAAGTCGTACATGCCGCAGGAGTGCATGAGGCTCAGCGTGTTCCGCACCGCTTCGGGACTCAGCACACGTTCACCCGTGATGGGGCAGAAGCCGCCGTTGGCCAGTGTGGCCGCCATCACGCTGGCACTCTCACACGTCACCTCGATGGAGCACAGCTACACACACAAAGTAAAAAAGTACCAGAAATCACAGGAACAATGCACAGTTTCTTATATTCCTTATTTAACATAAACATTAAATAATTTTTCATACTAAATATTTTGTCCCCACGACGATGTTCAGATGCTCTTACGATGAATTACTTACCTGTAACATTTTCTAAATAACAATTTATTGCAAAAACTAATAACTCTCTCATTTCTATGACAGAAACGGCAAATCTAATGCTATAACTATTATTAAGCCAGTCGTAGGTTTGTGGTTAAGACACCAGCTTTGCGACCTGAAGGTCCATGGTTCGATTCCTGGTCCCGCCAAGTACCACGGCTTAGTAGGCAAATTAATCACTTTATCACTTTTTTTAATTTTAAAATACACTATGCAGGGCTCCTGCTGAATATTAACACAAAATATCATTTACAACATGAAATATTAAATTCTTTTGTAAAAATAAAAGTGACAAAATGACCCACATGTTCTCATGGTCATTAAGACGTGACCCATTTTTAAACCAATACCATACATATTTATTTTTGAGAAATAGCTTTTAAAAACACATTTCAACATAAATCTGCATGGAAAGTGCACATTCTATTTATTTATTTATTTTTTTACTTTTCCTCAATGAACAAAAATCCACTTTTCAAATATTCTGGGTTACATTTGTGTTTCGCCATCTTGCCTCTGAAAATCACAAATTTATAGTTCGAGTAATCAGCAAACAAATTGAGGTTACCATGGTAACCAAAATGCTGCACATGTCTGAAGTGGGACCCTGTGCCTCTTTTATTTCCCCAAAATAAAAGGCGAAAACTAAATCAGATAAACAATAATTATTTTTAATTTTATATATTTTTTTAATTATTTATTTATTTTTAACAAGCGACCCACCCAGATCATGTCCCATGTTCTCCCACCAGTGGAGAATTGAAAATATGAAACCACAACGAGGTTTTAAACCCGTGTTATTTTTGTGCTGCTACTACTTTAATTTTTTTTTGGTTCTGTGGGATTTGTGGCACTTGGTCTAAAGTACCGGCTACCTGCATACCACGCATTTTAATTATGAACATCACCATGGCGATGGTGAGGCACTAGTACTATTGAGTACGATTTAAAAATGGAGATTAATTGAAAAAAAACAAATAATTGTCTCATCCCTAACAGACACACACACACGGCAAATCTATAACTATAAATCAATTAATAAATAAACAATTAAATCAATGTAATGCAATGAAAGAGTGAGTTCATACCTGGAAGTAGAAATCCAGAATGGAGGTCATATCGGTCCCTTCAGGAAAACACTGTTCAAACACAACAGAGAACAGGATGGTTAACAATGGGCATTTTATCAGGATGACCTGGTGAACAGATGGCACTGAGTACCAGGGCTTCAGACCAACCATTATTAACCAAAGCCATAATTAAACCTGTTGGGTTTATTGGAGTAAAAAACGAGGGTGTGGAGACATGGGAGTGTTATTAGAGGAAATTCACAGACCTGCTGAAGGTTCCACTAATGATCAGTGTGCAGTCTTTATAAACAGACGCGGGATGTACAGCGGGAGGAGTGACTTAGGCAGTAACGCAACGTATATAATATGTATAATAAATCTGATTGGCTGAGCCGTTTGTCCAGCTGTGACATTACTGACAACAACACACAGCTCTGAGCGCTTCAAATTTGTATCAGTGAGTATTTGTATCACATTTGCTCCGATGGAGAACCTGATAACAAAGGGAAAGTTGAAAGGCAGTTGTTTTTGAATGAGTGACGGTGTTTGGAGTTTATAGATTTACATTTGGTCATTTAGCAGCCGCTTAAAAGCGGTTCACAAATATCCCAACTTGGTTGGGGTCAGAACACAAAAGCTACATACAGCTACCTTGGAGCAATGAGGGTTAGGGGTCTTGCTCAAGGACCCACAGAGGTAATTTCAGAGGACCCGGGATTTGAACCACAACCTTCAGATTGACAGCCCAACACCCTAACCACTGAGTAACCACAATGAACATATTATTATGGAGTGAGGTTTGTTGGCGATTAAAAATAATGGCCCAAGTCAGGGATGACCACTCTTTTCAGGCCTATGATCTCTTTTTTTCCCCCCCAGTGGACAGGTCCTTACGATCTACCAGGATTCTTTTTTTTTTTTCAAGCTTTAATGTTCAACCCTTTTTACACGCAGCATGTTCATATTATTAGAATACAAGGCAACTCAGTGAAAAAAAAACACGATTATTCTGAAGTTCAAAAAATATAAATAAATACAAATCACCAGCAGGGGGGAGTAAAGTGTCATAAGCAGGTGAAATTCTCTACAGAACATTGACATGTAGTGTTCCAAGCGATCTACCAACAAGTACCTGTTGATCGTGATCAACGTATTGGGCACCCCTGGCCCAAGTCATTTTTTTCAGGTTTTCCAGGAAACACACAAAAAAAAAAAAAAAAAAAAAAATTCAAATTTTGGTTCCATTGGCCATTATTTTGGGTGAATGTAGTGTGAGTGGTGACTACGGTGTCCACGTGCTTGCTTTCTCACGTGAGGTTTTTCAAAACACGATAAAGAAGAACAGAGCCAGGGTTCAGCTTTTTAGGTACTTGCCGAGATCCCAACCCATCCGGGGTGTTGTGTTCGATGGCGTTAGCGAACGAAAAATCGAATGTAGGGAAGCGTCCAAGTTCTCCCCGTGTCCGCGTGGGTTTTCTGTTTTCCTCCCACATCCCAAAAACATAGATTCCAGGTAAATTGAATGCTCTAAATTGCCCTGTATAGTGTGCTTGCGTGAGCCCATCAATGGATTGGCGCCCTCTCGAGTGTATCTGCCCAACGCCAAGACGTTTTCCCCTGAATGGGCATGGGGAACCCCACCGCGACCCAAGTAGAGAAATAAGCGGAAGATGAATGATGGATTGATGGTAGGTGATCACAGTGCCAAGTTTCAGCCTTGTAGGCACTCGAGAAGACCACAAAGTGACCCTGGAGAAGTCTTGCGTTTGCAATATCAAAAAAACTAATCGAATTTAAGAAAGTGAAGGCATTGGCATTTATAGGTATAGAGTTTAGTTAAATAAAGTTAGGGGGGGGGGGGGAAGAATCAGAAACTAGAATGACGATATTGGTGACAAATCAGCAGTTTCCTCTGATTATTTCTATGAATAATTACACCCTATAGTCATCTAGCGGATTTTTCAGTTTAAACTCATACAAACTTATGGACGGAATGGGACGTCCAGGTTCAAACCAATTAAACATGCTGCTTTTATTAAATAACAAAAGGCTTTTAAGGGAAAAAGCTCAAGCCTACAGAGCTCCACTGAAACATGGTGATCCTTTTTCTCCCTGGAAGCAGCTACTGACCTTCTTCTCCTTCAGGTAATAGCCGATGGCAAAATTCCTGTCGCCCGACTCTCTCTCAGACTGGAATCTGAAAGAAAAGGCTAACTGTAAACAACACGACATGTTCTCATTCTTTCACTTTTATTTTGTACGTTTCGATGACATTGATGGGACGCCAAGAGGGCCAACAGGAGCTCTAAAGTATGACAAACATTTCAGCTCATTTATCACATCATACATAATTCTATACATACATAAATCAATAGGTTTATAGAAACTGGAATCATACACACTGAACAGCACACAGTGAAACTATATACACCCCCCCCCCCCCCCCCCCGGATGGGCAAAGTAAACCTACAGATCATTTTAAACCACAAGTAAGAGACAAACAAAGCCTTACAAACTCACCTGTCCGGCACCCGCAGTCACGCCACAGTCCAAAACATTCTTTTACATTCCGGTGTTACATAACCTGCAGCTGCACTATACAGGGTGGGCCATAAGTATGGATACAGCCTGATAAAATGGAAGTGGCATGTTAGTACATGGGAGGGCGGGATGACGCCCATCTGCAAAGCCGCCATTTTGGACTCAACTTTACTTTTTTTTAATAAAAAGTGACATGAAGCATGTAGCTTTATTCATTATCGAGTTAGTGACCCGTTTGTGACGTGGAGCGCCGACAGTAACCCCCTAAAGGACGAGCTCAAAGTGCTGCCCATTGTGTTAAATCGTCTCAGGTCACTTAGACTTATCTCTGGGGCCACTTGAAGGCTATGGTGGACTCCATGAAGATCCAGGATGTGGAGCACCTAAAACAACGGATACAGGAGGCCTGTGGTAGCATTTGTTCTGCAATATTGCTCTCGGTGTGTCAAGAGTAGGAGAAGAGAATCGCGTTGCAGTTCAACACAATGAGCAGCATATTCAGCACATCCTTTAGTGGCGGACTGTCGTTGCTCCGTGTCACAAACGTGTCAATACCTCAATAATGAATAAAGCTACATAAAAACGACGAGCACACCATTGTTTTTCCTAAGCAATTCTCTTTGTGTTTGATGGGTCACATGACCCCCTTCCCCCTTCCAAAATGGCGACTTTGCAGATGGCCACCATGGGCGTCCCCCGGCCTCAAATGTTTCCCCCTCCCATGTACCAATATGCCACAAACGGTTAGGTGATATCAGCAGCCACTTTTTTATCAGGGTGTATCAATACTTATGGCCCACCCTGTAGAACAGTTACATCATGGCAAATCCTGTGTGCTTTCTGACCCCAACCATCAAGTTGCGATCCTTGTAAGTTGGATAAAAGCGTCTGACCAAAATTAGTCCTGAGAATCATCCACCATCCAAATGAAACCTGCTCTGTGGGAGCTCCTGATCAGATGGACTACAGTCTGTAACTGTAGAACTACAATATGGATCTAGTGGAACTGATCCCCCCCCTAACAGGTCTGCTGCATCTGCACTACTGAGGGGTAAATAACACGGCGCCCCGTGGTGGTACTTACGTAGCATTGCTGAAACCCACGTACTCGTTCCCGGCCATCGTTTTCAAAAAGTTCATCACCTTTATACAAACAGAAGAGAATACACAACTTAGGAGAATCCAAATATTATTGAACTGTATTTAAAGAATACGAGTAAAAATGTGGGGCAGGCAGTCGAAAGGTTCAAACCCCATGTCTAAAGTTAGCAGTGTGGGTCGTTGAGCAACACGCCCAACCCTCACTGCTGCAGGGATTTTAAGGCTGACCATGTGCTCTGACCTCAACCATCAAGCTTGGATTCTAGTTAGTCACATTAAATTAAAGCCTCTAAAGCAGGGGTGTCCACACTTTTCTGGCCTGAGATCTACTTTTTCCATTGGACAGGTCATCATAATCTACCAGGAGTCATCTTTTTTTAAAGCTTAAGTTTTTAACCCTTTTTAAAACTATTATTCTGATGAATTGCACTGAATGACGTCAGCCAGGTGGGAGGAGTCTGAACAGTAGCTGCTGATGTGAAATCTCAAGCAGGCGTCCAAATAATCATCCGTAAGGGTGGACCGATTTCTGGACTTCATTATTTTGATGTGGGGAAACGCTTCAGTAGGTTAATCCAAAAATGTTGTCAAATTTTCTAATGGGGTACTTTTCTTTAGCCAGCAAGTTCCAAAACTGCCCAGCAGAGGCACTTGACCATGCAAATGTCAGTATGCAGGGCTGCAGAAACTCTGTGGACAGTGGGACCCCTGTGCACAAATGACCCAAAGATCACAAGTTATCAAAAAATTGGTCACTTTTAAATGAAGCGTCTCCTCATGCAGTTTTCTTTAGCGCTCGCTTCATGCAGAGGACCAACTATGGGGTGTAGACAGCTGGACTCACACAGGGGCAGGGACAGGAACAAGCTTTGTTACAGACAGTATTAACACCCAAAGTACCACGGTTTGGCTGATGAACTCCCAAAACTGCTCTCAGATTTGTGCCACGTTTTTTTTCTGTTTAGATACTTTTCTTTAGTTCCAAACCTGCCCAGCAGAGGCGCTTGACTTCATTTGAATGTCAGTGTGGAGGACTAATATGTGGCCTTCCAAAAACAGCTCTGACATCTGTATGTAGCAGCAGATCTGACTCCTCCCCTTCAGATTATTCCATGTACGCACCATACAGTGTGTCTGCAGAGGGCGCTCACGAATCCAAACAGCAATTTGTCGACATCTCCATTACTTTGGTCATGTTGAACATGTTTAAAACAGATGTGATGGCGGTGGGAGGCGTGGCCACAGGCTGGTCTGTGAATGGTGCGTGTGCATATGAATAAGCGCAGTTAACACTCGCCTGTCCACCGCGTCCTTCATTTTTCAAACCTGTGCAGTCGACACATTGGGCATGCATGCTCTATAAAATGACCACCACCACAACATCCACTATACTCACATAGTCAAATTTCTCAGCATTGCTGGCCTTTTGCTAAAAGATAAAAAAAAAAAAAAGAAAAGAATTAGACACCATTACAGTGATTAATGTAGATACATATATAAACTAAAGGAGGCTGTTTTAAAGCAAAGCTATACAACACAACTATACATAATCTACCGCACAACAAACAATGTATCTAACAAGGAAAAGTTAAATTTTTAACTTCTGAACAACCAACCAGTGAGAATCCATAAAGAAATGTAACGGCATACATTACCGGCCACTTTATTAGACACCTGGTACAAACACCGGGGGGCTAGTTTACCAGGTTCACCGTATGGAATGAACTTAAAAACACTGTAAAGCTGCTTTAAGGTTATGAACCATTACAAAAACCATAACCACTACCGCTCAAAAGTTTGGGATCACTTGCAAATTTCCCTGTTTTTGTAAGAAAAACACTGTCATGCAATTCACTTAATTTAAGTATCACATGATTTTTTTTTAAAGAATAAAATGTTTGTGTTAAAGTCTATTTTTGCATATAGTCTAATTATCAGCAATTCTCAGTCCACTGCCTAAAACTCCTGGTCTGGTCGCCAATTCAAGTTAAGGGCTGATTGGTTGTTAGGACACCCTTGCTCAATTGTGATGCACGGCTAAAAAACGTTACACTAATGAGTGAGCATAAAAGAGAGCACAACATTGGCATGCTTACAGGCTCAAAATGACCAGAAACAACTTTCTTTAGAGAGCCGTCAGTCCATTGTTGTGTTAGGAAAGAAAGGTGACTCAATGCCAGATGTTGCCAAGAAACTGAAAATATTTTACCATACTGCTAACTAATTCCTTCAAAGAGTGAAACACACGGGCACTAACAAGGAGAGAAAAAGGAGCGGGAGGCCCCGATGCACAACTGTGCAAGAAGATAAATATCTTAGAGTGTGCAGTTTGAGTGAAAGACGCCTCTGCCCTAAAGGAACCCGTCAAACGTCAGTGTCAACGGTCAAGAGGTGACTTCAGGATGCTGGACTTCATGGGAGAATTGCCAAGAAAAAGTCATACCACACACGGACCAATTAAAAGAAAAGATTGCAATGGGCCAACGAGAAAAAGACATTAGATACTAAAAGATTGGAAGTTGCTTTGGACCGCTAACAGTTTGTGCTCTTTGGATCAAACAGAAGAACATTTGTGAGGCGCAGGACCAATGGTTAATGCCATCGGTCAAGCTTGTTGGAGGCAGCGTGATGGTCTGGGGATGCTTTGGAGGAGGTAAAATAGAAAAATCATACAACGTGGAAGGGATCTTAAAGAAATTAGGTGATGCTGCAAAATTTGAAGTACACAGTCATCATTTTTATTAGAATTAATCATTTTTACTCTGACAGTGTCTGCATGTCCTGTTTATTTGCTTTATTTTGTAATCTTAAGTGTGTTTCCATTGAAGACAAGAAAATTTCACTGTTATCCCAAACTTTTGAGCGGTAGTGTATATAAACTTGAAATGAAGTAGAAGCAGAGTAGAAACCAATTATTATAGACAAGACTCAGTATTTTAAGTTATAAGGGGGTTGATAAGAAGCTGAAGTGGGATCTTTAGGGCAGATGTACTGTACTGTATTGTTAAGTATGTACTGTATACAGTCATAAGCATCTCAACACCTATTGTGTATTTAGCATTAATAGTAATTTATATGCTGTAACACTACAGGAGCAACCAGCTGAGCTAAAGTATTAGCAACCCTGATCATTTCCTCATCTGATTCTGTCGCTGAGATTTTTTTTTACACTGTTGTTTCAGATTAAGTTAATCTGGAAGAAATAACTCTTAAAGGCTGAGCAGCAGCTACAATACAATTGTAAAATATATAAATATAGCATTTAAAAAAAAAAAAAGGGGCCTTGTGGTTAAGGTCCTCGGTTCAATTCCCGGTCCCACCATGGACTGGCTGAAGTGCCCTTGGGCAAGGCACCTAACCCCAATTGCTTCTGAGGTGCCATGTACAGGGCTGCCCACTGCTCCGGGCACAGATGGGTTACATGTGGAGGACACATTCCTCTAAGTATAAATACAGTAGGTAAATTAGTTCACTATCACTTTAAAAGTGATATTTTCGATCAATTGCCAGGATGGAAAAAAAAAGCTAAAGAAGTTCAGCTACAGTGGTTCCTTTAAAACCAGCAAATCCAGGCTTTTAATCTATTTTTTTTTTTTTTGCAGTTTTAAATATTACAGTTGTCATGACATCATTCATTATCTTTGACGCAGGCACGTTTTAAGTCCAAAACTCCATTTGGTCAAATTTTATGTTATGACTCGCTAGCCATTTTACATTTTAAAAACGTAACTCATTTACGACATGATTGCAGCTCCATTCTAATGCTACCTGTGTCTGCCTCTGCGCCTGTGGCAGAACTGGGGACATATCATCAGATATTCAGAGGCAGCTGAGTTTGATTATTTCTAATTAATCTGTAATGAAACTACGAAATTCATAAATAAATTGAAGGATTTTGTGACGCGGTGGCGTTGGGGGGCGTGGCGGAGCCGCGGCGCTGATCAGGGAGGATTAGCGCACCTGAAGCGGCTCT
>JAOUQT010085800.1:0-20065 GCA_025769995.1 Xyliphius kryptos
GTCTTGAGAAATTTCCACTGAAGTTGGATCAGCCTGTCATTTGATTTTCCACTTTGATTTTGAGTATGATTCCAAATTTGAGTTTGAATTTGATTAAAATTTTGTTCATTTTTATGTTCTTTTGTTCTCAACGCATTCCACTATCTACTACAAAGATTTCCAACTGAAATATTTTATTCATTGAGATGTAGGATGTGTTGTTTTTGTATTCCCTTAATTTTTTTGAGCAGTGTATTTTATGTATTCAGTCTGTATGTTTGAATTGATAAATATTATTAGATCCAGGCTGGGCCAGCACAGTGGTGCTCAGTGCTCGTCGTTGTTTGAGCCAAAGTGGACTTCACGGGAGACAACCAAGGAGGACCCCATTGTTAAACAAAACATAAAAAAGCCAGACAGGAATTTGCCAAACTACATGTTGACGAGCCAAGCTTCTGGGAGATAGATTAGACAGATGAGACAAAAATGGAACTTTTTGCCAAGGTACATCAGCGCTGTGTTTACGGACGAAAGAAATGAAACATTAAGTAAAGAACACTGTCCCTATAGTGAAACATGGAGCAGGCTCTGTTATGTTTTTGGGCTGCTTTGCTGCATCTGGCACAGGGTGTTTTGAATCTGTGCAGGGTACAATGAAATCTCAAGACTATCAAGGGATTCTAGAGAGAAATGTGCTGCCCAATGACAGAAAATTTGGTGTCAGTCGCAGGTCATGGGTCTTGCAACAGGATAATGACCAAAAACACACATCTTAAAAACACTTATGGCTAAAAGAAATACATTGGGCTATTCCACAGTAGCCTTCTGTGGGCCCTGACATAAATCCCATTGAGCATCTTTTTAAGGAACCGAAACATGGGGTCTAGAAACAGCCACCTTTCAAACCTATGACAACTGGAGCTGTTTGCTTATGAAGAGTTGGCCAAAATACATGCTGAGGTGCAGAAATCTCATTGACGTTATGGAAATTGTTTGATTGTAATGATTGCAACACAATATTAAGTTAAGGTCACCATTATTTCTGTTTTTGTCTGTTTAATGAGTTTAATTTTAAAGTAATACTGTTAAAGGATGGCAATATCTGACTTTCATTTGTTTCAGAGAATTTTTATTTATTATTACTTTTGTCAAATTCAAGTTTTGTGACCATTGTGGGTGTTTCTTCATTAAGCGAGAGGTACCAACAATTTTGTCCGTGTGTATAAGCGCTAGGTTTGTATAATATTTTTCAGTCTAAATAAAGTTGAAATGAAATCAAATGAAGCTGTGTAAAACTAAAGTGCCAAAGCAATTACTATTTTTTAACTAATAACAATTTAGGTATTTCTAATCATGTTTTTAAAAAATCCATTATCATTTTTAAAGCGTTATAACAAAAATGATCTGATAAAAAATAATTTGCCCACACTTACTTGTGAAGGGCACTGGGTGGCAGTTTAGCCTTCTCCATTTGCCCATAGCAGCTAGTCTTGGCCTCAGGAATGTCACCAAACTCCTTTAGCATGGCTGCTGCTGCAGTTGTGATGATGCCAAGGCCATCTCGTACCCGTGCTTCTAAAGGATAGTCCCAGTCATCGTAAGAGACAGATATCATTCCTGAAGGAAACTCATCGGGTGTTATGTCAGGGTTGCCTGTAGTTAAACTGGGCACAATCCATATATAACCAAAGCCAGTAAGTCCAAGTGAACGCGCCTCCTCCAGAATGTAGGCTGCTTCGTCCTTGGAACAGTAGAGAAGGATCACAGGGGACTGTACCTTTTTAAGCTGAAGTTGTGCTCGCCCTCCATCCACACCATCTACAGCATCCAGTGTGATGGTGTGTTGCAAGTCCCAGCCCACAAAACTGTTATCCACAGTGGTCTTCAGCACAGCGATAAAGTCCTGGTAGCCTGGGAACTTGCTGGTCACAATAGAGAAAACATGCCAGTCATACTCCTCCATGATATTCAGCATCAGTAGCGCCTCTTGCTGGATAGAGGCTCCAAATTGGAAAAATGTTGACTTCACATCCTGTTTCACAAAAACATAAAAATAGGAGTAAGAAATAGTGTAAGAAACACTAATGTAAAACATTAAATAATTTAATTTACTTCAGCTAATGCAGTTAGAACTTGAATGTTGGGCACAAAAATTAAGTGTTTTTTCATTACATACAAGTAAATAAGTGTTGTGAGTTGGGGTTAATTTGAGTGATCATGTCAACATTTCATTCTAAAATTTAGTACATGTAGTGTGTTAAATGATCCGGTTATTCTATTAATGTTTGACAACATTTATCAAGCTCTAACTTTGCTTAATTCAGAATATGCCTTTAAAAGCCTATTGATGACTACAGAATGATTTGTCTTATCACTACAAAATCTTGAAAAAAATGAATTCAACTTCTGATAGCATTACATTTCATTACATTGCTAAGGGCTTAAAGTTGTCTAAACAAAGCATTTACATTTGGTCTCTTAGGAGATGCCATCATCCAAAGTGACTTACAAGTTTCACAATTTTTTATAGTTTGGGTCAGAACACAGGGTTATATACAGAATCCCTGGAGCAGTGAAGATTAAGGCCTTGCGCAAGGATCCACATATTTAACTTCAGTGGACCTGGCATTTGAACCCAAAACCCTTAGATTCCATAATCAAATCTATAGACCTACAAAATATAACAGCATTTTAATTTTTATGTTGGTAAAAACCTCATAAAAAAAAAAAAAGCACGCAGTCAATGCCTGCCTTGACAAGATTACCAAAACTTTCTTCAAACATCATAAAATTTTGTAGTAAAATACATTTGAATGGTATTTGGTTAAAGACATTGGCTTAATATAAAATAATGTAAATTAAGAGATGCAAATTTTACTTTATATAGACAAAATACTGGGAAACACAATTAATTAATTTCTTTGAATGAATAATAATTTACCAGATGTATAAAATCAAGCATCTATCTATGAATTTTTGTTTTTAAAACAGGTCACTTTCTGTAACAGATTGACTGTGACCCTGAGTAAAAAGCAAAGTCTATAAGCATCTTTGTGTTTTAGAAGTGGAAGAGCATCTTTAAAATGAATATACACTGCTCAAAAAAATAAAGGGAACACCAACGTGTTTAAGAAACTCCTCAAGACAAGTTAAAATAAGGCTCAGTAGTGTATGGCCTCCACGTGCCTTTATGAACTCCCTACAACACCTGGGCATGCTGAGGCGGTAGGTGTTCTTTCCGTCGGCTCCCTCTATTTCTCCTGGTGTACTTGCCTTTCTCCTGGTATCTGCTCCATGCTCTGGACACTGTGCTGACTGTCACAGCTTGCATTGATGTGCCATCCTGAATAAGCTGCACTACCTGAGCAACTTGGGTTGTATACACTGCGTCATGCTACCTTTATGGTGAAAGAACTGACAAAATGCAAAAGTTATAAATATCAACTAGCAAAAACGTCACCAACTGCAGAAACACTCCTTTATAAGGGTTGTCTTTCTAAGTGCCTCTCATTTCCACCTGTTGTCTGTTCCATTTACACTACAGCAAGTAAAATTGATTCACAATCAGTGTTGCTTCCTAACTGGAAAGGTTGATTTCACAGAAGTGTGGTTGACTTGAAGTTACATTGTGTTGTTTAAGTGTTCCCTTTATTTTTTTGAGCAGTGGTGTATATATAATTCAGATTAATATAGCCCTTAGCTGCTTGTATTTGACTGTATGGCGTATCAGCCCTTTTGAGGTGTTTTCATAAATTGTCAGTGGTGATTTATGCTCATTATTTAGAATACTACAAAAGTCCCACAATTAATAGGATACATTGTCATACTGTGCTACTTCATGCATGGTTTGTTTTCTTCACCCCTGATTTACACAAAAGGGTCCCATCAGTTGTGTTTAGTGACTGTTGTTGCTAAACCACAGGATGAAAAAGCACAGTGGGTAGTGCAGGGGAATCTGAAGGTTGGTTGAATGTAACAAAATTGGAAAAACATATTAAAAAGATACATGAATTCTTTAATCAGCATTTACAGCAATTGAAATGTTTTCTCAGATGGCACAAGTAGGTTGGTATGCCTTCTGAGCGATGCTTGCAAAATCATTGTTATGATGTCAATTCACCATCGTTAGCTAAATGGCATGACCTTGCTGCATAAATGGAATGTTATCAGTGGCTGTGCAGTTGATGCTAAATTAAAACCCTATGCTTGTCTTTATGCGCTGTCCTTCCCTTGATGCATTATTAAAATGTTATAAATGGCTTTGCGAATAAATGTAAAAATATTAGCTTGATGCATTTATGGTATTTTAATTTCTTTAATCTGTTCTCATCAGCAGATAAAATCATAAATCTCATATTTCCATTATAATAATGTTTGTTAATGACACACTGTCACGAAGACGTCATCTACAGAGCCTGAAAGCATTGGACTAGTATTTACATATTTATCTATATTATAGCACTTAGTGTTATGGTTCTTTTTCTATGATAATGTGGCAGTTGGTATAAAGCATTTCACTGCCGTCTCAATGATGAATTTACAATATTGCATAGAAATTGATTTGCTCTACCACACCACCTTTTTGATCCACTTATTGTCTGTTATTAGTTCCACTTACTGTGAAGATGGAAATGGTAGTTCTACATTTGTTCATCTGATTGTGGAAAACAGTACATATTGTCTTAGTCCTCTTTACTCTGTTCTCTAATGGTCAGGACCTCAAAAGTAGCACCACAGAGCTGGTATTATTTGGTTGGTGCATTATTCTCATTCCAGCAGGGTCACCGAGGTGTTTAAATGAAACTACAGCAGCACTGCTGCACAAAAACCTCCTCACCATATCACTGTCACTGCTAAAACAATACATCACCCAAATACACCACCTTGTCTGCGATGGTCCTGACCAATATGGCAAGTGGAGAAAATAGGAGCAAGAAAGTGGTGTGCAAACTTTTGGATGGTACTGTATTGTGCTTTCAAAGCTGCTGATGTCACAGATTGCGAGTATTTATCACATTTCTTTAAAAAAAAAAAAGCACAGGGACTTTCTATAAGTACAGCCCTCGATCATTAAATAAATAAATCCACATCTCTGACAATACATGTATTTTTAACAGATAGACTACATGAGCAAAGTGTCACCATATGATGTTAAGGAAAGATGCATTGTGGAATTTGAGTGATTTGGGGTATTATATAGCAAAACAGAATGAAAGAACTGACAAATTAGAAACTGGCAAAAAAAAATCCTGCTACTAGGAACTACCCTTGTAGCTGCATGGACAAAAATATTGGGACACAAACAATAAACCAATAAGACTTTTAGAACATCCTGTTGTAAATCCAAAGGCATTATATTGATTTGATGTCTGGCTCAATCCCACTAACCCCTCAAAAATAACAGCTTTCTCTTCTCTGGGAAGGCTTTTTACAAGATCTTAAGGTGTGAATTTTTGCCTGTTTATTCAAAATGCATTTGGAAGTGTACTCATAGAACCCCATGCTATTTATTGTTATTGGTATGTAGACATGTAAGATGCTTGTCAATTTCACTATATATGTAGGACATACAGGGGAATCAAAACATAATTTCTCTCTGGCATAGATTTGTGCTTGTGTTGATGCCGGAAAACTATTTTTTTTGTTTGTTTTGTTTTTGTTTTATGTGGCCGTATCATCCAATTACAGTACGATGCATAAATTCAGTAAGTTCTTTAGAAAAACCCATTCTTTCACAAATGTAAAGGTGCATAGCATGGTTAAAGCATTTGATTTCATAGAGGTCTCTCAATGGGACTATAAAATGCTTAAAATCAATGATTAAAGTAGGACTCTAAATTCAGTTTTAATAAGCTTTGTAAAATAAATCGAATTAATTTGTGATGATTTCAATTTAATTTCATGTTTAATAGCCTTAGGTTTCTTCTTTTTTGTCTGTCAGTAGAAACCTAGAAGCAACTTTAAGGTGGATCATATAATCAAGACTGCCCACGCAGTACAGAGGGTTCAATGCCCAGCTTTGGAAAGTTTCCGATCCGAATTTCTTCAGCCTCAAAATCCTGTCATTCTAGAGGGAATAATTGAGCACTGGCCTGCCTTCAAGGAACACACATGGAGGTACTGTGACATATGTTTGAAGACTAATTGGATATTTTGTGAATATATTAAAAAATTCTAACCATTTTTACAAACACTTTGTTAGCATAAAGTACCTGAAAGCAGTGGCAGGCTGCCGGACTGTTCCTGTGGAGCTGGGATCCAGATATACTGATGAGGAGTGGTCCCAGAAACTGCTTACTGTGAATGAGTTTATAGATCGTTTTATCATGAAAAAAGTAATTCTATGACTTATTAAGTAAATTTTTCATATAATTACATTAACCATGTACACCAAGCACACAGGATTGTAACAAGTCTTTTTTTTTACAGGGAGAAACTGGAACAGGATATTTAGCTCAACACCAGCTATTTGATCAGGTGATGTTTACATTACATTTACATTTAGTCATTTAGCAGACACTTTTATCCAAACAACATAAGTCAGTAGCTTTAGGAAAAAACAGCTAAACTGCAGTACCTGCTCATTACTCAATCTGGCTGTTTTTTTATTTTTATTTTATTTATAGCAAATCGCTGTGAAAGAGGTGTGTTTTTTGATAAGTTTCTTAAAAATGTTGAGTAATTTAGCCTTTGTGTTCCTTATATGGGTTTTCTTGCTTTTGTGAATCTGTTTCTAGTAAGCTTCTTAATTATCATGTGTTGTCACCTCACACAGTGTGGTGTTTTTTGTGTTGGTATCAGAGAATATCAGGCATGGCTGCACATTACTTTTAACTAGGTTTAAAGCCCTACTGGAGCTGAAATGTTTTTGGCAGATACAATCTTGCTTGTCTTTAACGATTTGTAACTTGAAGGCCCATTCACATCCTTGCCATTTGTTTTTCGCCTCTGCATGCTGTGTCAAATTTTACTTTGCAGTTGATCAAAACACATCATTATCTGTAAAATGATTGTTTATTTAGAATTATTATACTTGAGTTTCAAGACTTCCCACACTTTTACATTGTCTTTAACCTTATAAGCACTTATAGCATGAATTATCTTATACCTTTTTTTCCACTGACAGAAGTATGATAGTAAATCTTCCATGACCAAGTGGATTGCATCTTGTAAAACATTGAAATTTAAATTCAATGCTTGTTGTGCCTGTGACAAATTGGAACAGGCACATGTATTAACCTAACGTTGCATTACACTTCCTTTTATGTTTAAATATCATATTTAAGTTAAAAATATTTTCTTATGAGTGAATTTTTTACCCGTTCGTTATACGCAGTCTATGGTTACCATCTTTGTTTTTAACGTCATGATGTTACACATGTTTAATAGAGGACAGATTCAGGTTTAATATAGGCCAATCATGTCTATATAACCCAGGTGTGTGAGCAAAAAACAAAACTAAACCTAGCTGAAATATTATGGAATTCACAGAAAAGGACATAAGTCTCCTTAAAACCAGAATATCTTCACAGAAGTTAGCATTGGGAAGTTATTGATGTAGTCCCTTACCACGACAGATGCTGGGTATTGGCTATGTGCCAATTGCTGATGACAGTCTGGATGGTCCCTTTTGTCTTGTGGCATATGGAATCCAGCTTTTAATGTTCTAAAATTAAGCTGACATTTCAAGTCCACAAACATGAGCACTAACTTTCAAAGCATTTTAAATAAATGTCACTGTTTCTACATAGAAGTAATGTATGGCTTTGTCCTTGTGTGATAAACTTTCAGGTGTTCACTAGATCAGGCGTACCCAATATGTCGATCGCACAGTGCACATTGGTAGGTCGCAGTGGAACATTTTACATCATGTTCTTTAGAGACTTCCACCTGTTTATGATGCTTTACTCCCCCTGCTTATGATTTGTATTTATTCCAAATTTTTGCAATGAAACTGGAAGGGAGTTTTCATTGGTTAATTTTGTCACTTGACTTAATCAGGTCAGAGTTCACGGTGTCTAATAGTAATATTACATACTATGCAGTTAGCTAATGGTTTGGTGTTGTTGTTGGAAAGTAATAAGTCCAAATAATGAAGTCTTCACTGATAATCATTTGGATGCCTGCTTGACAATTGGAATCAGCAGCTACTGTTCAGACTGGAAAAAATTGGAATAATGGTGCTTTTTCAGCAAATTGCCTTGTATTACTAACAATATCAACATAATGGGTGTAAAAAATGTTTAAAGAGTAAAGCTTAAAAAGAAAAAATCCTGGTAGATCATAATGTCCTGTCCACTGGAAAAATGTAGATCTCAGACCAGTAAAGTGTGGGCACCTGTGCTCTAGTTGAACAGGATGTTTTTCAGATTCCTTTAATCTTCATAAAGTATTATGTATAGTGATGATAAAATACTATTTATTTATAAAACTTATAATATTTAGTATTATTCATTTTCTTTATGATTTATGTTATATTATTTTAACACGAAGTGATAATCTATATTTCAACTTTGCTAACAAAGTCTTTGCTGAATCTAGATACAAAATGTTTCTGTTCCTAAAAAACATTGTGTAAATTGTTCTTGAATAAATTATTCTATAATCTGACCATTAATATCTTAGCTATCTGATTATGGTTGTGGGGTTTGCAAAAGCTTATATTCTGGTCAGGTTGCCAGTCTATAGCTAGACTGTCACACATTCACACTAAAAGACAATTTATTCTTTTATGTTTACCTAGTGTGAAACCTCACACTGACATAGGCAGTAAACTAAAAAAATAAATGATCTTAAATGTGAGGCAAGCACACTAACCATTAAATCTTAATAATACATTTACATTACATTACATTTAGTCATTTAGCAGACACTTTTATCCAAAGCTACTTACAAATGAAATAAGAACACAAGTCAGTAGTTTTAGGAAAAAAACAGGGAACCTGCAGCACCATCAACCCTGTGCATTACTCGATCTGGCTATTTTTTTATATAGCAAGTGTCTGTGGTGTGTTTTGAGAAGTTTCTTGAAAATGTTGAGTGTGACAGCCTTACAGATGATGTTTGAAAGGTCGTTCCACCATTAAGCAGTGATGAATGAAATGGAGTGAGAATTGTAATACACTAATGGACTGGAGGTAAGCGGGGGCAGCTCCAGCGACGGTCCTGTCAGTGCCTTGTACTGAATGCAAGCAGCTACAGCTACAATGCCTCAAAATGTATGTATTAAAATACTGAACACAAAAAAATATTTTCTTTATATCTGTCCATTTAATAAAGATCTAAAATATTTATTTTTAATTTTTAAATGCTCAACTTTATTTTGTAAATAAAGTTTTTAGAAAGGCATTTTAATTCAGTTAATATGTAATATGAAGGCTACAGCCAGTATTGATCAAATATCTTTAAAAATGTTTGAGACTGGCAACAGGAACTTCTTCTTGGCAACAGCAAAATTCTGCCCTTGAGAACAAAATGAGACCCATCTAGGGAAGAATTCACATTTGTAAAGAACTGAAAGATAAACTATGAGCAAGGATGAATCATGCTACAGCAGTTTGCTATGCTTTGGAAACGTTGTCCTTTATTTAAACTAATGGCAACATATTTTATTGCCACCATCCAAAGAAACATTTTGGTAATACAATTGTGCATTGAAACTTAATATTTATTATTTTAGGTGCCTGAGCTCAAGGAAGACATCCGTATCCCTGATTACTGTTGCCTAGGAGAGGGGGATGAAGAGGACATCACAATTAATGCTTGGTTTGGGCCAGAAGGGACCATCTCTCCACTGCATCAAGACCCCCAGCAAAACTTTCTAGCTCAGGTGAAAGACACCTGCGTTTAATCTGTTTCCATGATACAATTAAGAACCAGACATTAATTTCCCAAATATATGAACAGGTGGTTGGGAGAAAGTACATCCGTCTGTATAGTCCTGAAGAAACTGAAAATCTGTATCCACATCAGTCTCAGCTGTTGAATAACACCAGTCAGGTACTGAACCTTCCAGCAGAAGAGCATCCAGTTTCTGCATTATGGTAAATATATGATTATTTCCATAACAGGTGGATGTGGAGAATCCAGATAAGGCTCAATTCCCAAACTTCCTCAATGCCACCTATCAAGAGTGTGTGCTTTGTCCTGGTGAAGTCCTGTTTATTCCTAAACAACATTGGCATTATGTGCGTGCTCTTGACCTCAGCTTCTCTGTTAGCTTTTGGTGGACATAAGAGCATTCATGGTATGACATATTTTATTAAAGAACATCTTGAATGCAATTCATCTGACGAACCTTGTTAATTATTTTTAAATACATCATTATGCCCAAAGCTGGGCATTTTAATATTATTTAAAAGTATTGACCTAAGTCAACTAAAGCGGCAGAGCATTTCTTCATTTGAATTATTAGTTTTGATATAAAATTGAACACAACAAAATAATTAGTACACAACAAAATCTTTTTTACTTTGCAACCTGGTTTTACTTGTACATTACCTAAAGAAAATAATTCTTATATTGATAAAATATTTAAGATAAATGCTTAAGGTATGTATGGTTTATTGAATTATTTGACTTTGATAACTTTTGATAAAAAACATAAATGAAATTAAAAATATATATCTTTTGAATATGCCATGTTTAACGGGGGGTAATAATAAATATTAATTAGGGGTCCTGCTTTTTACATACATTATTTGGTTAAATGTATAAGGGCACTTACATGTTAAACCTACAGGGGGTTTATGGCACTCATTCTAGGCTGCCCCAAACCCTTTGCAGCTATAACAGCTTTCATTCATCTGGGAATGATTTGTGAGGTCACGCACTGATGATGGACAAAGATGCCCTTTCCACAATCTATGTTCTCATTTAATCTCAAAGATTGTGATTTTTAGAAAGGGCTTTCTAGACTTACCTTCATGCAATGGGCACAGTCATGGTGGAAAAGAAAATGGCCTTCCCCAAACTGTTACCACAATTTGAGCCAAAATGTCCAGCTGCGTATGTCATTGTATGCACTTTTTGCAATGGGCCTGAATGTAATACTTTAATGATTACACTGGGCAAAAAATTCTTACAAAAGTCATGTTATAGAAACAAAATTAGTCATTTCCTATCATTTGATATGTGCACACTGTTGTCTGTTTATTTTAACCCACATGCTCTCCAACGTATAGATTCCTAACTAATGAATGCTTCAGGACTTTTTTTCAAGAGAGGCAATATGCAAGATTAACAATTCCAAAATGTCCATCTATTTGGAAAATACAACTTTTATTTTGAAATTTACCTACAAAAGTCAGATTCTATTAAAATCTATCATGTATAAATAAAAACAAAACAAACTAAACAAATTAAAGGGCCACAAAACTGGAAGAGTTCAGCTGTTTTAAATATTATTGTATAAACAATGTTACCCTTCCTTTTGATACAATTTCAGGGTACTACTTCAAACAAGGGTGAAAATGTTTTTTTTTTACTTTAATTACAAAGCAATGTTAGAATTTTAATGAAACCTAAGACTTTCTGGAACGGCGAGAGTTAGAAGTTGAGGGTGTGGCAGCAGATGTTGCCGACACGAACTGGCTTTGTGTTTCTGGTTGGATTTCTGAGAACATAAAGCATAGCTGAGTTATAAATTGTGGATTTGTAAATAAACATTTTAAAAAGTTTATTTATACCTGGAATTTCATGGGGCCAGAATTGATTGCAAGATGGGCAGCGGGGATCTTTGCGTCGATTAAAATATCTGGCTACACAGGGAAGGTGAATTCTGATGCCACAGGCAGCATTTTCACACGCTTGGTTCTAAAGACAAACAATTGTATGTAAAATAATAGGGTTTCTTTTATATATATATATATATTTTTTTTTTTTTTTTTTTTTTTTTTTCTCAAAACATATTGTTAATGTTTGCATGCTCCTTTGCTACAAATCAACTACTGGTTTAATGAGAAGTGTTAGATATACTAAAGTATTAGTATCCATCCAGGAATTAATCCAACCTTTTCTGTTTAACAGCATGTTATAGGATATTTTCAAAGCAGTGCTTTTACAGGTAATTTAATGTTGTTACAAGCAATAGCATGAGCATGTGTCAAAATGTTTAAAATTAATTGTAGTAACTTTACTAGTATTGTCATATAGGTGAAAAAAAAATTCAAATGTATTCTAATTACATTATATAATACTATACACTTATATAATAGTAAATGAAATACAATGTAAAACCTTAGAAATGTAGAGGGTTGTGAATGACAGATCCATCTCCCAGATGTTTATAGCATTAAACTTATTCTGAGCCAGTGCCTCAAGGATTGCATATAGAATACAACTTAGGACACGTCCTTACCAGACGACTGATCGAAGTTGACCACTCTAACCTCCATTGTAAAGTTGTGACAAAACGTTAAGAGTTTGGCAGCTATTTCTATGGCATATTTAACCCCTGGCTGCCATCCCCTCAAGCACCAGGATCCCTCCTACGACACACATGGGTTACCTCTTGCCAGTAGCCAGAGATGCCAGAGGACTTTGTTTTTGTGTTCTAACTGGGTGAGGGGTGAATGGGGTAATGTTACACGCTACATATCAATGAGGAAAAACATTGCCATTACATATGTATTCGCAGTGGCCATACCAACTGATTGTTATCTGTAGCAACTTGTCGGATTTTGTCTACAGTTTCAGATTTCTGATTAAACTGGTGTTTCTTCTTATTTTTATTAGAGTTCTTGTTCTGTTGGTTATATTTTTCTTTCTTCCTCAATGTCTTATAGATCTCTATATGTATGCTATTAGGAATCTTTAGTGTTATTATTAACCAAAATCTTCATGATTACAAAGTTGTCATCTTGATTACCACTAAGTGATCTACGTACAGGGGTTGGACAATGAAACTGAAACACCTGGTTCTAGACCACAATAATTTATTAATATGGTGTAGGGCCTCATTTTGCAGCCAATACAGTGTTAATTCGTCTTGGGAATGACATACAAGTCCTGCACAGTGGTCAGAGGGATTTTTAGCCACATGATGCTGGTAGAGGAAAACACTTCCTGACTCACTCCTCCAAAACACAATAATACTTGTATCTGGTAAGTGTGCAGACCATGGAAGATGTTCAACCTTCACACTCTTCCCTTACTGGTGCGATGTGCAATTATGAAGATTGGCCACTAGGCTGGTCCAAATTAGCCATGATACCTTCCGCACTAAAATAACAGGTGTTTCAGTTTCATTGTCCAACCCCTGTATATATCATATATATATAAATAAGTATCTGACCTGACTGTAGTTTTGGAACATCCTGTACTGCCACTACCCTCCATCGAATATCTTAAACTAAACCATCTAAAATAGTTTAATCAAGGGAAAATCAGGGTTCCTTCATTAGAATAAATTTGGGCAGCAATCAGTGATGTTATTAGGGAACAAACCAGATGTTCCTCGGATAACTTGTGTTATTGTTTTATTGTAAAGTTCATGATTTATAATGTCGCATAGAGCTGTCAATCTCCAGCAGGTGGCTTCTCAACATTTAACATTTAGCCAGCACCTTACAGGGATTTCATGAAAGATGGTACACCCTGACCAGTTCATCCATTGAAGTTTGCTCTTCCAACCTCCTATGTATGTGAAGTCTAAGCCAAAGCAGTGTGTTGAGAGACATGGCAGCCAAATGTAAGGTTCTTCGGGGTAAATAACAAAATCTTACCTGGAATAAGATGTTGTGACAGTTATAACACAGTTTGATAAGGTCAGTGTATAAAGCGCGTAGATAAGGTTCCATCTCGATGATGCAGCGAGTGCTTAACGTGTATTCCCCTTGTTTCTGAAAAAGAAAAGAATAAATTTAGGCTTTCTGATTGTGCTTTTTATAATTAACATTGAAGTCTGGCTTCCTTTATCCTTGCTAAAACGTCATATTACATTTTTTCTAGCAATGTACCTCTGTTAGCCATTTATCCTGGACAAATTTATTCAGTACATGCTCCATCTCTTTCTTCTTCATTTTTTTAATCTGAAGACTGTCAGCAGAATTTAGAATATCTGTAGAGGAGGCCATGCCATTTTCTGAATCTATGACCAGTTCCATCTTAAAACAAAAAATAAACACAACCAAAAGTTATTCTTATTTTACTACTACAAAAGAATTACCACATAACTGATTATTTACCGTTTTCTTGAACAGTTCCAGTTCATTATCAGCATAGTCTGAAGACAATCTAGTTATGTCTGTTTCGGCAGTGTTCACCTGTAATAAATACAGTGATATGTGATCCGCTACAGAATTAGTAACTTTAGGGTTTTAAGGAAATAATTTCGAAAAATGCCTTTATAGTAAATTTACAAACCATTATACTAACAACTAAGTGTGTTTACATTTTAAAATTTAATTCTTTCATTTTAGGCAGCACGGTGGCTTAGCACGTTCTCCTCTCTGCGCTGGGGATTCCTGGTTCGATTCCAGATCTGGGTGGAGTTTCCATGTTCTCCCCATGTCCGCGTGGATTTTCTCCGGGTTCTCCGGTTTCCTCCCACGTTTCAAAAACATGGATTTTAGGTAAATTGAATGGTCTAAATTGCCCCGTATAATAGGTGGTTGTGTGAGCGAGTGTGTGCCCAGTGATAGATTGACGCCCTGTCGTGGGTGTGTCTGCCCAGCGCCCGAGATGGGCATGGGGAACCCCACCACGACCCTCGTAGAGGAATAAGCAGAAGATGATGGATGGATTTTTAGCTCTGTTTCTTATTTTTATAATTATGTATAAATCAGACATCTGTGCATTTAGGCTCTGCAAACATGAGCCATTTCTTATTGTTTGATGAGAAAGGAGAGTATTACACCAGAGTGCCCTTCAATACTGTGTCTCTTTACATCCCCCATGGTTTACAGCTTTCATTCATGAACAATGTTCTGTTCAACATTACCACTATGTTCTTGAAGTTTTATCCACCTGATGTTTGTTTTTAATCTATTATTGTCTGTAAATCAAAGATTCTGTATTTTAACTATATTCTAATGTATGTGGTAAGATTTCTAATAATTTAAAAATGCTACATACAGTCTTCGCCACAATAACTGGCACACCCAGTTCATTATATTGGTAGAAATTTTGTTTTCAGCCAATTAACTTGAAAAATGGGTGTAAAAACAATAACATGCTTCTAATCATGCTGATTTAACAACCATTTATTGTAATAAGCACTTTACCAATCTTTAATTTAGTCAATAATGCTGGATTTGGCAGATCTGGGTGGCACGTTTTCATGTTCTCCCCATGTCTACGTGGGTTTTTCCCGGCTTTTCCTCCCAGTCCAAAAACGTATTAATAATCTTAAATGAGCCTATATAGTGTGCCCAGCGATTGACTGACGCCCTGTCCTGGGTGTACCCAAAATGTTTTCCCCGAATGGCCATGGGAAATACCCTGTAACCCTAGTCCATAATATAGAATTAGCAGAATATAATGCGATTCTGGATTTGACTGTAAGCTTTGTAAATTTTACAACCATGAATACTACCAACCAAAGCATAATACTGCACCCCATCCTCCTCTGACATGCCTTTTCTGATATTCATAAACATTTGCTGAAGCTGTGAATTAATAACACCAATGAATTCATCCAGTCTCTCTGGTGAGTATTGTGCTGCACAGGAACACCGCAAACAAACAGAATAGAACATATTTAGTAAACTCTCACAGTAGTAATCACACAGATTAAATAGATCTTTTTAAGCATATAAGCCTGTTATTTTTATTATTCTCACAAACATCCTAAGTGAAATCTTTGTGCAATCTTTTTGATAAACCATTTTTACTGTAAGTTAATTAGTTCAGCTATATATCACAAACAAGCACAACACTTTCATTTTGATAAACTACGGGTTACTCACCTCCATGAATTTCACAACAATGCCGATAAAGAGCCTTTGCCTGGGAACTGCTGATTATGCCGTTACTCATCATGTTCTGTAAGAACCGCTTATGACTCTCACCCATTGGCCGGGACATTTTTTAATATTTCCACCTATTTGGTCAAAGGCATATTACTACTAAGACTTATACAAATAAAAAACTCTTGTACATTTCTGCCCTTTTGTAAATTGATACCATTAAACAGGGGTGCCGTATTTTTTGGCTTGCAAATTAGGTGTTGGCACACCTGGTATAACTGCATACACCCTCATTGCTTGCACATGCATTAATCATTACTTCCCCTGCCTGTAACTTTAAGATTACCAAAAAAAAAAATTCTCCGATTCTGAATGCCCACATATTTTATACCCCATCTTCCGTCTCTTTGAATTGGAAAGCTTACTACATCGCTTGCTAGGGAATTGCGGCACCTTTAACCATGTATGCATGGGGAGATCTCAGACTGGCCACCCAACAACCAAACCTCCCCCCTGGGATTCAGAAAGTGCTATCCACTCTAATTTAATCAGTCATTTTATTGCATGTTAACCAGATGTGAAATTTCACAACAGATGATGATGCCCTTTCATTTGTTTTAAAACTGAACTGATTAATTTATCAACTAGTGCGGCATGGCGGCTTAGTGGTTCGTCTCTCAGCGCTGGGGATTCCCATTCGAATCCCAATCTGGATGGGTTTCCATGTTGTCTGTGTGGGTTCCCTCAATGTTCTCCGGTTTCCTTCCACAGTACAAAATAATTGATTCAAAGTAAATTGAATGCTCTAAATTGCCCCATATAGTGTGTGTTTTTGCCCACCCAGTGATAGATTGGTGCCCTGTCCCGGGTGCATCATGCTACATGAAGCTGAGTGTTTTTAAAAGGCGATTTGTTTGACCAGGTAGTGTACATTATTAAGGTAACAAAAAGCAACGTTTTTAAAAAAAAAAGATGTCCCCCATGGATACCATAACACATGACAAAGTGCATCTCCTGTTATGGATTCTTCTATTTTGTCATTTAAATGTTTGCAAATTTTTACATCGATGTTTACCTAACATGCCCGAGTAATATAAATACATTTTCAATGCACTGTATTTCTTATTCAGTAGGTTTACTAAACAAGTAAAACCTATCAGCAGCTTTACAGGGCATGTGGATTTAAGGATACGTGGATGCTTTCTTCACTTAGCAGTAGAATTTACTTATAAAAATGCCATACTTAACTCGAAATAAGGGTGGTGTAATCGCAGCCGCTCGATTTATCAATAAAGGTTTGCCGGTTTCAATACACCTCCTTTCAAAAGCATGGGCGCGAGAACATGGGTTAAAGCTCAAATTGATGCCTCCTCGAACACCAAGGTCCCTATGTGTATGTGGGAAAATCATTTTATACCCTACCTAGGGCACCTATTTAGTCAGATTTGACGCGTTTAGGATTAAGCCACCAACATAGCACTTCCGCGTTGCTAAACGTACACATTTGCGCGCTAATATATTTCGTGTTTTCAGTTCAGTTTACTCGTTGGACGCACAATACTAATTCTATGAAATATAAAGCACCTTACAAACTTTATATAGCCATATATGTGTGTTTTGTTCCGCGAATTTAAATATGACGGGTGGCTGGGTGGTTTATTGATTAGCACGTTAGCTTCTCAACTCTGGGGAGCCAGTTTCTAATCCCAATCTGGGTGTAGTTTCCATTATTCCCCATAACCGTGTGGTTTCCTCTGGGTTCTCTAAATTACCCCTATATAGTATGTCAGTGTGCCCAGTTATAGTTGGCACCCTGTCCTGGGTGTATTTTCCCAGCGTCTGATATGTTCTCCCTTGGATGGGCATGAAGTTTTTTCTTTATCACAAGTGCCTTTGGAGGAGGTGTGATTTAAAAAGATTCTTAAAAATGGTGGGTGACAACTTTACGGATGGTGTTGGGAAGGCCGTTTCACCATTTAGCAGTGGTGAATGAAATGGAGTGAGATTTTACATTCATCACTAGAGCTCAGAGTGTATTTAGTAAAGATAAGAAGGGGCAGATCCAGAGACTGTCCTGTAGGCCAGAGTCAGTAACCTGTACTGAACATGAGCAACTACCGGAAGTCAATGGATAGAGAGGAGTAATGAAGTGACATGAGTTTGTTTTGGTTGGTTGAACACGAGATAGGCTGCAGAGTTTTGAACAAATTGTAGAGGCTTGATTGTGGAAGAGGCAAGCAGAGCATTACAATAGTAAAGCCGGGATAGGATGAGGGCTTGGACCAGCAGCTGTTAGTAGTTTGTTAGGAAAGGTTTTCCTGATGTAATACAGAAGGAATCTGCAGCAACGGGCAGTTTTCATTTTTATTTAGTAGATGCTTTCATCCAAAGTGTCTTACAAGTAACCCAACTTGGTTGGGGTCAGAATTCAGGGTTTATGCAGCACCTGGGAGCAATGAGAGTTAAGGGTCTTGCTTAAGGACATTAGTATTAGTAATTTCAGTGGACCTGGGATTTGATCCCACAACCTTTAGATTGTCAGTCCAATGCCCTAACCACTGAGCTACCACTCCCAGTTTTTATGACCTGATCTGAAAGTTTAGGATGATTGTCAATTGAGAAACCAAATGACAGATCGAGTCAATTGGAGAGATTGTGGAGCCATCAATTTGAAGGGTCAGGCAGGTCATGATGAATTGAAGGTTTCGCTGTTAATTTGAGATAACGTGGCTTCATCCAAACTGATATGTTGGTGAGGCAGGCTGATACCCGATTCATGATGGAGGGATCGTCAGGGGACAAAGACAAATGAAGCTGAGTGTCATCAGCATAGCAATGAATGAAAAAACTCAAGAGAAGGTTTGTAGCATTGTTTTATTTAAAGAATAGTACTAGCAAAAGTGTAATGCTATTTCTAGCTAGATGTAAAAAAAAAAATAATCTTTTAAACTTTTCAATTACTGTCTCTTTGCTGCTGAGAATGGGAATTTCCTCATTTTGGGACTAATAAAGGCTTATCTTATCTTAATACAAGTTAGTGTATTATTATTTTTACAGTAATTTAATAGTGTAATTCAAAAAATTAAATGACCAATCAATAAATAGCATAGCAATACTAAACAAATTGTTTAAGAACAACAACTTTTATATGAATTAAGATTTAGAGACGCAAAGAGAACATGGAAACTAATAAAATGTTTGAACCAGGATCCATGCTAAGGAGCATACATGCTAACCACTTCACATGCTAACCATGCCTTAAAACTTTAACTTTAAACACTTAAAACTTTATTAGGGTCGCCATGCTTATCCAGAAGAGAACATTTTAGGTGCTGGGCAGATACATCCAGAAGAGAGTGCCAATCCATCACTTGGCACACCCACAATATAGGAACAATTCACATTGAATGCATGTTCTTTGACTGTGGAAAAAAATACCCATACACACCTGAGTACAACATGGAAATTCCACCCAGACCAGGATTCAAACCTGGATCCCAACCACTGAGCACCACCGTGCTACCCTGTTAATAAGCTGAAAGTCTTGCACAGTTTAATACCTTAGAACATTAAAAATGTTCACCTTTGAATATAATTACAAATATAAAATATTTAAAAGTTTTTAATACTAATTAATTTCACGTAATGCTCAGGTTTGAGAATACAACAATGTAGCTGGTTTCTCCTTAACTACTGACTTGTGTTGTTCTCTCATTTGTTGCTTTGGATAAAAGCATCTGGTAAATGTAATGTAACAACTTATATAAGAAAGACTGAATTATATCACTGAAGTGAAACAACAAAATAGAAAATGAATTTTTTTTTTCTTTTTTACTTGTAATAAATTAGGGCAAGCAAGGTGACTTAGTGGTTAGCACGTTTGAATCGAATCCCAATCTTGCTGGATGTTCTCCCCTGGATGGACATGGATGGAGCTGAAGTACCCCCCCCCCCCCCCCATGACCCTCAAAGAGGATTAAGCAAAAGATAATAAATTAATGAATGAATGTAAATGTGTTACATGCTTAAAACTATGACTCATTTTTATTGTAATTTAACACTGCTGACGTGACTGCTCACCTACCCACCCGAGTTGTCACACTGTAAAGTTTGCAGACGACAAAGCAGTGGTTGAATGCATCACAGACAATGATGAGTCCATCTACAGACAGGAGGTG
>JAOUQT010086081.1:0-20057 GCA_025769995.1 Xyliphius kryptos
GGGGAGGTGTATGGGGGTGGGGGGAGGGGTAGTGTACGTACAGCTCAGTGAACGAGCACTTAACAGATCCTGACAGTTCCTAAGATTCAATCAGTGCAGATCGATAAGAACCTCAGCTGCCCTGTGGAACCGATCAGCTGCCAGTCGCCGTCACTTAGCAACAGCATCCTGTGAGGAGGACATGTGATCGGACCTCAGGGCTGCAGACCGATATGCTGATGCTGAGACCCTGTACCTGTTTACACGCACAGAGAAATACTACAAGGTTCTGTGACCAGGCGGATATGATGGTTCTGGGTCCATATATGGTAGTTCTTTGTTCATTATAATGGGGTTCTGGTTCTATATAGTAGTGTGGCTATGGTTCTATATATGGTGGTTCTGGTTCTGTATAGAGTAGCTATGGTTCTATATATGGTGGTTCTGGTTCTATATATTGCAGTTCTTGTTCATGATAATGTGGTTCTGGTTCTATATAGAGTGGCTATGGTTCTGTATATGGTGGTTCTGGTTCTATATATTGCAGTTCTTGTTCATGATAATGTGGTTCTGGTTCTGTATAGAGTGGCTATGGTTCTATATATGGTGGTTCTGGTTCTATATATTGCAGTTATTGTTCATGATAATGTGGTTCTGGTTCTATATAGAGTAGCTATGGTTTTGTATATGGTAGTTCTGGTTGTAAATAGTGTGGTTCAGGTCCTTTATAGTAAGGTTCCCATTATATATATTGTAGTTGTGGTTCTATATTGTGCAGTTCTTAAAAAGGTTCCAATGCCCATGAGGCTGGAACTACAACAGCTTCCTCTGGGATGAATCAGAACTCCGAATTCTTGTTAAGTAATAAGTGTATATATGTACAGGGGGCGGGGCTATGTGACATCAATCTGAGTCAGTGCAGACAGTGTGGAACTGGGCCTTCCCTAAACTGTTGCTGTGACCATACGGGTTGTTCTGCGGTAGCATCGATGTCAGAGCGCTGAGTGGAAACTCACTCGGCCCCGCCCCCCCCACCGCGCCGCAGGCTGCTGTGCTAATCCAGCGCGGCACGAACGGAAACTGCCTGCAGGCCGCTGTCATTATTGACGGCGCTGAGTGCGACGGCCCGCACGCCGACCGTGTGTCACACGAGCGCCATCAAAGGCTGAACACGGCAGAACGTGACAGAACCGAGGTCACGCAATGAGTCATTTCCCTTCAACTGCGGATGAGCGATGGCGATGCCGGCGGCCGCCCGAGTCACCGTGGGAACGTTCCGTGCGTGGCGTTGGTGCGTTTCGATACGGGGTACAGGAGGTGGCGACAACGGGGTCCACCTCCGAAGGTCCGACGGTTCCGGAATAATCAGAACCCTCGGATCTACAGGGTCCAATGTCCCCACTTTACCGACTCCCTTTACATGGGGAGAACATGCAAATGAGCTACATCATGTAGTGCGGGCCAAATCCTTCACACACTTTATGGACAACTGGGACACCTATATATCACGACCTACAGGTGGCATCTTTTTGTACGTTGGTACCAATTTAGTAGCTGTAACAGCGCCCCCTGTTCTGCAGTGTCTGTTGGTTAAGAGCTCACAATCTCAGTTCTAATTCATCCCAAAGGAGCTGGATAGACAGAACCCTGACGTCAACCCGGTCTGCGTCTTTTTTGGACTTTGTACACCAAGGGGCAGTGTCAATCAGAAACGGGCCTTCCCCAAACTGCTTTGACAATGTTGGACGGTGTCCAGATGGTGATTTTATAAACCTGAGTATGACCATGTGAGGTCCTAATACTTTTGTCCATAAGGTCAACAGAACTGAGCCACGTCCTCACCTCCTTTCTGGACCTGCAGGATCTTCTCGTAGGCGGAGTCTGCGCTCTCCAGGAGCGTCCTGCTCATCTGGATCATCTGTGAGAGAGGAGAACACCATCAGAACAACAGAACCCAGTGTGCCACCATCACGATCCCGCCGGACGCTCGCTCCCAATGAAGTGCATGAACGGACCTCGTCCAGCTCGCCGTCGGGTCACGTGATTGCGTCAGATCTCCGAATGAGAGCGGGGCGTGAGGAGGCACAAGTGCTCCACAGAACACAGGGTCGTTACGGTGGGGGGTGCGGTTCCGAGTGGCTGTTCAGAACCACTCGGCTCACGGTCATCCATCCCATACCACCCCCTCCCCCCACCTCATAATCAGGTCCAGGATGTAAAGCTGCTCTGGATGATGTGGTTTCCAAATGTTCACTCTGATGCAACTGGACCAGAAATGAGGAACTGAACACACTGCGTCCTCACATGACCTCTGACGGAGGTTCCTCTGGTTCCACTTTTGGTACATTTACATTTAGCACACACTTTTTTCTTAATAATGCGGCGGGAGAGTGTGGGAAAGAAGGTTCCACCATTTAGCCGTGGAGAACCATATGTAGCGAGAATTAGCGCCGCAGTGAGGTTGAACCACCAGGCGACATTCACCACTAGAGGGCAGCGAACGAGTGTATTTAGTAAAGATGGACTGAAGGTAAGAGGGGGCAGATCCAGAGACTGTCCTGTAGGTCAGTCAGTACCAGGAGGATCAGATCTGATATGAGAGAGAGGAGTCTTTAGAAGCTGAGGGTCTTCAGCATAGCAACGATGAGAGAAACCATGTTCCTGAACGACGACGCCCAACATGGCTCACTCTGGACACACCCCCCCTTAACTCCATACATCAGCCCCACTTCCATACCGCTGGGCTTTGTAGTCTGAAATTTCAGAATGTAACGGTAGAACTACAAAATCCATCAGTACTCGAGGTGGCGCTGATGGACAGACAGTGAGAGAAGAATTCATGAGGTGAACCTAATCAGGTGTAGATGTAAAAATTTTTGGAATGTCTATTAACTGCAGATGGGACGTTGGGTTTGATACACTGGTGTCCAAATACTTATGGTGAACTCGCGGTGATGTGGCTCCGGGGGGAGGAGCCGAGGAGGAGGAGCGTTCCACAGCTGCAGGACGGTGGGGCGACATGTTGACTGCCATTACCCTCCTAATGACGGGGAAAATTACAGTCCTGGTGGCAGGCTTGGCAGCACCAGGGGGTATTTATAGAACGGGATGGGAGCAGGAGGAGGAGGTGGGGGGGGGGCATCAGCACGCCCTGGTGGTGGGTAAAGAAAACAGGAAGCTGCTGCTGGTGAGGAAGGAGCAGCGTGGGTTTTAATGGAAGTGAAGCTGAACAAGTCGAGAAACAGAAGGAGGGTCTGGTATTAACTTCTGACAGTCAGGTGTCAATCATTCATCAGTTAACTCAGACCCCCCCTCTGCTGCCCCCTGTGGTTGTGTTTCTGCACTTGGACCCCCTCTCCTGCCCCCTGTAGTTGTGTTTCTGCACTCGGACCCCCTCTCCTGCCCCCTGTGGTTGGTGCTTCTGCACTCGGACCCCCTCTGCTGCCCCCTGGGGTAGGTGGATTTGAATGAACTGATTTGCGCAGCAGGTTTCGGCGCGGTGCAGCGGTGCTCTCTACCAAAATGAAAGCATCACGTCCTCCTGAAACCCGAAGTGCAGCGTGGGTGATCTGCAGAGTGACCCACCGTCTCGTATGCAGTCATGACCTTCTTGAGGAAGTCGGGCAGCAGCCCCTGCGCCTCCATGCTGGGGTACTGCTCCCTCAGGTTGAACAGAACCAGCGGGGTGCCGTCGGTGCCCGTCAGCAGAGAGGACAGGGCCAGAATGCACTGCTTCAGGTTCGCCACCGCAGACAGACCACAGAGCTCTTTAAACAGGGCTATTGAGTTCTGAGTGAACACACACACAGACACACACACACACACACACACACACACACACACACACACACACACACACACAGCAGGGAGGCTCTGTGAGAAGGAGCACATGTAAAACTACAGGCATTAATTTAACACATGTAGCGCAGACTGAGGCCTGATCGCACGCCAACGGCGTCTCCGCAGTCGCCAATAGTGACCCAGTTCTCAAGAAAGGAGCCGTTCCAAAAGCAGTGAGCACTTCCTCCGTCACTCACTCTCTCTCATGTGTACGAACGCGCACTGCAACAGGAAGTGGTTTTGCAAACATGTTACCTGTGAGTGATTTCAGAGAAAATGTCAGTACACTGAGAGGAAGAGCAGCAGGTACCACGCAGCGTACTGTACTGTACACACTACTGTCATTCACAGTTTGGGCCTTCCCCATACTGATGTGAGGTGGAACGGTGATCCCTGACCCCTGCCACCAGAAGCACAAAAACCTGGTTTGATGCACATGCCATCACAAAGACCTAAACCCAATGGAGAATCAATGGGGTCTTCTCAAGAGGAACATAAGAAACACCAGACCCAACAACAAAGAAGAGCTGAGGGCATCAAGGACATCTGGGCTTCCATAACTCCCAGCACTGTGATGGCATCGGGCATCAAACCGGGTTTTGGTGAGTCTGGTGGGATGGGCAGGGGGCGGGTCCTGCTGGAAGATGAAATGTGCATCTCCATACAGATCCTCAGCAGAACTTTCCTCATGAAGTTCTCTAGAACATTCTGCTAGACTGTTACGCTGAGCTTCGATTTAAGAAAGCAGAGTTTCTCAGCCCCTGCACCGGGCACTGCCCCCAAATCATGACTGATGGAGATCTCACACCGGACCTCACACAGTTTGGATTCCGGGCGCTGGATCCATAATGTATGGTATAACTTTTTACATAAAATAATGGAAAGCAATCAACATTTTCATGAGATTTGGAAAAAGCCTGTACTGTCTCTTTAAGACTTGGTGCCTCGTCATTGTGCCGTACGACGACTGGACTGAAGTCCTCTCTTAATTCTAAGTTTAATTTGCATGTAAATGCTTTAATGTAGTTTAAGTTTATTACAGATTTAACCGTATTGTTTATGATCCCGTAAATAAAACCAAACGTGGTAAACAAATGTAAATAAAGGTAAAGTTAGCCAGACGTCCTCAACGCGTTACAATAGCGTTTTAAACTATACAGGATATGTGGCTAAATTTCGAGTTTAGAAAGTGTTTAATAGCATATGAAGTGTGTGTACGAGTGTGGGCGGGGCTTATGAAGCCGTACACATATATATATCAATTATAACGTTGCTACATCGTGGGGAACGTAACCGCCGCGATGTGTGAGGGACACGCTCATCGCTTCAGCAAATTGTTTCGGTCCGATTTCCCATCTAGGGGGCGCTGGATTAAACGTGTGCGTTGTTTAACGTACGTTTAAACACATTTGTGTAAAAAGTAGCGACGATTAATCGTTTTTATGCGCGCTCTAAAATCGCTGTAGATGATTGTGTTACCGCATTCTAAACGTTTAACAAAATACCTCACAACCGCCGCACAACCGTCCATTTTCAATCTGCGCCACGCTGTGTATGATTTCCATTTGCGGCCAAACCTCCGCCTCCAAACGCGGCTACACTCGGCATGGCGTACATATAGGTGTATAAAGCTACGGCGTAACTCGCACCCCCAGCCCGGCTCTCGCAAATTTCGTAGCATTGTACTCCGCGTGCAAAAGCGCGTAGCGTCCGTTCCTACCTGCATGTTCTCTCGTAGATCCGTAGCCTCCCGGAGGGGCTGTGCGGCACCTTTAAAGACCTCGTCCAGCGCCTTGACGAGCAGGATCCTCATGGAGGCGTACTCCCGGTTCCGCTTTCCCTTGCGCACAGACAGCCCCCGCTTATGGGGCTTGCCCCCGCCCCGTCTGTTGGTAATGGCGACGTGGACAAACAGCCAGGCGTGAGGAAGCACCTCGCCGGTTAGTGACTGAAGGGGGATGTGGCGAAACCCCGGCTGCAGACACTCGAAGGGAATGGTGTACTGACCGATGAATTCGTCTCCGATGTAGTCGTCATCCAGGACCACGAATCGGACCATGGCCAGCTCGGGGAGGTTCACCTGGAACTCGAAGCTCTCATCGAACAGAGGGTTCTCCCCGTTTTGGCGGACGGTTTTCGTCCTTTGCTCGGCACAATCGGCAGGAATGCCGTGTATTTCCACGAAGGCGTAGGGATCCACGACGTCCCCTTTGGCCCCCGAGCCCTTGGGTTTGGGAAAATTTTGCCCACTGATGATCTTGATGTGAAGAAGCTGCGGGGAAACACCGGGTACCGAGTCTTTAGTATTGGCGCTGAAATACGACACCTGCTCCCTCATTATGGCCGGACGGAGGACGTAGCCGCAGTTGCCGTTCTGTCGGAACCAGCCGATGTTCAGGTCCATCATCAGACCCGGGGTTTGGTAGTTCATCGCCACGATCTGGCAACCACATTTCCAGAAGTCCTGAGGGTTCATATTGCTGGAGTCGATCCTCATGGGGCTGGGGTAGACCCTCGCCAGGAACTTCTTGTTGTAGTTGACAATTTCGCCGGGATGGTCGCTGGCACACTTGCTGGCAAAGACTTCGTTGAAGGAGCAGAGCTCCCAATGCTTCTGATTCTGGAACGCCGTCTGGAAGTCTTTGAACTGGATGGACTTGCACAAGGTCACCAGGTCGGAAAGGTCTTTGGACAACTGGAACTTTTTGGCCTCGGTGACAGTCGGTTGTTCTCCGGCCTCGATGCTGACCCGCTGGGACATCTCTGCCCCTTCGTCCTCGTCCGTGACCTCCCCCTCGGTACTGGTACAGGCGATGCCCAGCTTCTTTCCTTTCAAGAGGATCTTCCCCTTCAGGTCGCTGGGGGACGGGAGGTAGTGGTCCTCAGGTTTGGGGGGATCGGTGTGAATTTTGTCACCTAGGATCTTCTTGAGGTGCTGGTACATGACCTTCTGCTGCTTCAGGGAACAGTGGTTCTCCAAACACAGGATGAGGGGGAACTCTGAGGCGATAAAGGCGTACTTGTTTATAATGTCGATGACATTCCGGAAGACGATTTGTGAGGTCATGGTATGTCCGGTGTAAATCACCGGCTCGTTGTCCGGTCCGTCCCAAACGTCCAGCTCGACACTACGACAGCCCATTTTTAGTGCGCGGATGTACCCCGTGATGTCTGACGGACCCCTGAACTGGTCCTCGATAAGGTAGGTATTGTGAGAGGAGTTGATGTAATAGTGAGATAACGGCTGGTTCATGTCTTGGCACACGGTCTTCTGTTCCGGATCAAAGATGAGACAATCGTTGGACATCAGATAATTTGTAAATCCGTCCAAAGACAGCCAGCCCTTGAGGCGACCCTCTTTGGAAGGTTCATACTGCTGGATAACGGCCAAGCTGGTCTCCTCGCTGACCTGCGCCATTCCCTGCTCGGCCTCCAAGAAGATCATCAGGTCCTTGGTGTCCAGAAATTCTTTGTTGCTAGAAAACTGTACAAGCAGGAAATATATTTCAGGCCGGGTACAAAGGTCATGGTAAACCTCGATGAACTCCTCTTTGGTCACGTCCGAGCCCATTCTGTCCCGCGCCTTGTGCAGCTCCTTCAGCTTCAGCTCGATCCTAAAGTTCTTCAGTCCGGGATTGAGCTTCTTGATCAGCTGCGTGGCCGTACAGAGAGTGAGGCTGTTACTGCCGCTCACGTCCGCCTCCCCAAACAGATCCCCGAGCCACGAGTGCCGCAGGTTGTTCTGACTCTTTATCATGTTCAGACTCAGCTTCCCGTAGGAGATCAGGTACCGCAGACCCGTTATCCAAATGTTGGCTACGTCCGCCGTGTTGGCCACTAAATCCAGAGACTCGTAGTTCTCCCCATAAATAACGGAGAACGCGCAGTCCTCCGAGATCTGGTCGTAGATCCCGTTGGTCCTGAAAGTGTCCGTGTTTTTGCCCGTCCGAACCTCCTTGATGGACTTCACGTCGATCTTGGCTTTTTCCGACTCTTTTTTCGACGGCTCCCAGCGGAGGGACTGCATGTCGGCGTCCAGGAGGAAGTATCGGTAGTAAACTCTGGAGTTGGACCGGACTTTACGCAACTCGGAACCGTCGACCATGGCGTTGATGCAGTCGCTGGCACTGCTGATCTTCTTTTCGGTGGGCATGCTGCTGAACGAGACCGTTTTCTTCCTCTCTTTTCGATGTCGTGTGCCATCCTGAAAATGTTAAACGCAAATAATTATAAAATTAAAATCAGATTAATGACATTTACACCTATAAATGCCAAAGCCCACCCAACTCCCCCCCTCCTACAATCAGTAAATATCGATATCGCCATCGAATGGAAGACACCGCGAGGGTCACGTTTAGGTCGTGAATACCTACGAGGCTCAAACCTGGTACCGAGATTCCCAAACAGGTCCTTGGAAAACGGTTTTCGCTTTCCTACGTTCGATTGTTCATTCGCTATTTCCATCAAACGCAATACCCCTTCAGGGTCACGTTGGGGTCTTTGCGAGTACAAGGCTGAAAGTCGTGTCCATCAAGGGAGTGGTAGCTCAGTGGTCAGGGTGTTGGACCATCGATCAGAAGTTTGAGGGTTCAAATCCCAGGTTCACTGAAGTTACTAATGTGGGTCCTTGAGCAAGACCCTTAACCCTCACTGCTCCAGGGTCCTGTTTCAACACTGAGTTCTGACCCCAACCAAATTGGTATACTTGTAAGTCGCTTTGGATAAAAGCGTCTGCTAAATGTAGATGTTGTCATCCCTTAACATGTTCTTGAAAAACGTAACTCCTCCTCGCGTTCCTAAACTTGATGGTTTGTTGACATCGCCATCGAACGCATTACCCGCCACGGTCACATCAGGGTCTTACCGAGTGCCAAGGCTGAAACTTGGCATCATGATTCCCTACCATGTGCTTGGAAAAAACGGGTTTCTGCCTCCCCACGTTTGCGCGTTCGTTTGCTATCGCATCGAATGCAATGCCTCAGACGGATTGGCGCTTGGCGAGTACCTACAAAGCTAAACCGTGGCTCCGTCATTCCTCATTGGTGTCCTTGGAAAACAAGATAAATTCCCATGAGAGCGCAATCGCCCCAAACCTTACTTGCCCCAAACTCCAACACGCCGTTATCAACTATCAAGTATTGTGCTCATCATTTATTATGTTTTACATCAAAGTGTTTATTATTCAGACTTCACTTCAGCTTCAACACACACACACACACACACACACACACACACACACACACACACACACACACACACACACACAGCTGACAAATGCTACCTCGTCCAAAGGTTTTTAGAACGTAATTCCACTGAACTGAAGTCTGTCATCGCTGCAGATGCAGGAAACGCCTCCATCTGAAGCTGCATGGTCTCCAGCGCTGACCGTATGGTGTCAGGTTCAGGTCTCCTGACATCAACTCCCCACCAGGGCCCCAGGGCGCTCCATGTGATTGGGGAAGGGGGAGGGGGGCACACTGAACATAATAGCCCACAACAAAAGCATGTGTGCACCCACCCGCTGAACAGAGGTACTGACTTCCAGTTGGAGGGAACTAAGCTCCTCAGATTAGCGGAGGGATTAGGTTTATAATCCACACGCAGATTTACTAAAAATACAAAAAGCATTTTACAATCATTTTAACTGCCAGGTTTCCTTCAAAAGAGGTGGTTCCACACGGGTTTGTCCCACTGTGGAACCATAACCACCAGGTCTCCGTGTCTTTGATGTCTCAGAGAAGCAGGACGCGGCGATCTGAAGGTGTTCAGGAAGAGGAGGAGCAAATTAACTGAACTCCATCATCAAAAACATCATCTGCCCACCTTCATCCTCAACTGCCCACCTTTATAATCACCTGTCCATCATCATCATCGTCGTCGTATTGGCACGCCGACTCACAGAGCCGAAATCAGCACCCCAATGATAAACGTTTTTTACACACGGTGTTGTGTTATTTGGCCACTAGACGGCAGTATTTAATTGTTACAGAAACTGGTATCCTGTTACTAAGCACACATTGTTCACTTTAAAAAAAGTTTACAGGTCAGAAGGCGTAAGGGCGGGCAAGAGATTTCCATCACTTCCTCCAACAACCCACTGATGAGGAGACGATTAATCGTTTTTGCAATTAATCGTGTTTAAAAGCATTACAATTAATCATAAGATCGCCTCAACATCTTCATGATGACGTTTATAAAAAAAAAATAAAAAAAACAAGCAGAATATCAGTGCTGCGGTCCGGTGGAGAACCTGCTAACAACCTTCAAATTGAAAGGCCGGTTGTGTTTAAATGAGTGATGGTGCTTGGAGTTTATATATTTCAAATAAGCTCATTATTATAGAGCGATGTTTGGGGAAATTAAACATCTGAAATGTATATGTGGAAAGTATATCGTGTGAGTTGGGACTACGGCGTCCATACACTTGCATCGGGTCAATTGACCTGGAACCCATGTTTTTGGAATGTGGAAGGAAACCGGAGAACCCGGAGTAAACCCTCGCAGACACGGGGAGGACATGGAAACTCCACCCAGATTGGGATTAGAACGGGGAATCCCCAGCGCTGAGAGGAGAACATGCTAACCACTAAGCCCCGTGTCGCCCAATTAATTTTTTTATAAATTAAAATATAAAATGTTAGTCTTACGCCTAATGTCCAGCAGGAGGCCGGCGCAGTCTGGGTTTTGATGATAAAATGTTAATTTTGCGTTTAAATGAAATAAACAAATTTAAGAAACCGAGCGTTGTTGCTATGGTTTCTGGGACGCATGTTAATTCCTATATAATCGGTGTAATAAATGTGATTATTTCTCAGACGATAATCGTCTCGTCCCTAGACATCGGCGAGGTTGGGTGCTGACGGCGGGCTCCTCACCGTGCGTTGCGTTCCCTCAGGTTGACATCACGGATCTGTGGCGCTCAAAGAAAACCTTCTACAGAGTTCCAAACTGGTTTTGTCTTTAAAATAAATAAAGTAAAATCAATCCAATTTGTTTGCTGACAGATTGACCCACCAGGCGCCAACAACCACGCCAACCCGAGAACAGCCTGCGATCCTTGCGTTCTCATGATGCAGAGTGACTGATGACCTGCAGAGGTCTCCCTGCGGCTGAAGTCTCCATTGTTAATAGATTTGTCTAATTTGTAATCACCTAGCAACGGGGTTGGTGATCCTCGTGAATGAAAGGCGGCGGTGATTTAATTTCCGGTCGTGTTCAGTGGATGGCGGCGGAGATCATTCCTGCTGCCTGATGAAACCGCGTGAAACGGACCTGCTGCCGCAGCGTCGTGGGTGGAGCCTGAGGACGCCGTCTTTAAGCTCAGAGTCAGAGACCCTCGGCTGTAATCGCACTAAAGGAATTGTGGGGTGGGGACGCTGGCTCCACCCAGATCCATGCAACAGGATCTCCTTATGAGGTCATCACCCGCCGAGTCACTCTCTAATGGGGGGGGGGGGGCAGTTTTAGTGACCTGGAGGCAGCTGAATATTCGGTTCTTCTGTAACGTTGGAGCGCCTCCAGGGAGTTTACACAGAGTGCAGCGAGGAACCGTACGGAGTCCCCAGAGAACCCACCAAATCTCTGAGGGCTTTTAACAGAGACATAAATAAACTCTAACACGCTGCACGTTTAAAGCTTTCAGACGACGGAACATCTGCTGAACACCATTAAGACGGCGCTCACGGCGCCTCCCACACGCACTATGACATCATAACGTCATCACTGTGCAGTTCTCCATTAAGAGGGCTCCCCCTACTGTCAGCATTAACTAATAAGTCTCCAAACACGCCGATGGCACAGTGCACACTGGTGGACCGCTGTGGAACACAGTGAGGGTCTCAAAAAACAGCGTTTATTACATCGCAGCACGCACACACTATTTAAAAACCGGCGCTTGGCCACGCCCCCCGCCACAAGGTGCGTGAATTAATTGCAAGATTGGTGAGAAAAGATTCCGACCTGTGTGTTTTGGAAGACCAAATTTTAATTCAGCAAACAGACATTTAAAGTCAAGCGCCTCATTGGTTATCTATAAACACCAAAGCCCTCGCTCACCCATCACTAACTCTCTCACTTCCCGAGTAGCTACAAAGCTAACACTCAGCTCAGTCATTCCTTATGGTGTCCTTGGAAAACCTACTGCTAAATTCCCGTAAGAAAGCGAGCGCGTGGACGCCGTAGTCCCAACTCACACTATATACATTTACATTTATAACCTCACTCTATAAAAATACCTTTATTTCAAATATATAAACTCCAAACGCCATCACGCTCTCTCTCTCTCTCGACTGCCACGCGGGTATCAAATATTATAACTACATATTTATAAAGCACAGAGCTTTTATTTTGCAGACTGGCATTTAATGCACTCAGTATAAACACTGCAGCCCGCAGGACATTAGCGGCGCGCGGCCCCGAGTGAATTCCTCAAACAGACGAGCATCCTGAACCGTGAAGCGAGCCAGAAACAGCCTCCTGCTCAGTCAGGGGATTTACAGCTGCATGGGATCTGAAACCAGCTCCTTCTCAGAGCGGAGGGATGGACAGACGAAGGACCGACGATCGCTACCATAAACAAGGGCTTTACATACATCTGGGCTTATGAGAGACCACTGTAATTTTGAGGACCATCGTTAATGAGGGATAACTAGTTGTGAGGACCATCGTTAATGAGGGACCACTGTAATTTTGAGGACCATCGTTAATAAAGGATCACTGTAATTGTGAGGACCATAATTTGTGAGGGATTACTGTAGTTGTGAGGACCATCGTTAATGAGGGATCACTATAGTTGTGAGGACAAGGATTCCGGTTTTTGATGACCGATGACCGCAGAGTGCGGTACAGAACCCAGTTTAGATTTGATTTCTAGGTTCTAACTGAAGGTGCAGCGTGGAGAACGTTTACAAAGAGGAACTCAAACGTTATGAAGTTTCACAGTTCAGATTTCATCATCACGAGGAATAAACAGGAAGCGGACGCCGTACAGTACAAGAGAACCAACGGTTCTCCCTCAGCGCTGTTCACTCGGAACTTGAGCCATGAAGTTTCCTGAACATGAAGCGTGTTTACGTCACTGAAGGGAATTACCGTGTGAACGGCTCGCTTCCTTAAATCCGTTTGGTGATGCTGATGGACCCACCTGACTGTCTGCATCACGCACAACCGATTGGTTCAAACATGACGGTGTCTCATTCTTAGTACACTAAATTGACTCTTTAATATGATTCACAAATGAATCATTTGTTTGTTTGTTTATCAGAAGCTCAACATTCAGGAGGTTCTGCAGGAAGACAAACCTACAAATCACTCAGCCTCTGAGAAGCCGTGGTGCGTTCCATGTGGGTTCTAATGCAATCATCGGCGTGAGCACGACTGGGGGTGGGGGGATGAGGGGGGACGTTCGTCCCGTTCCCAAAACAGGCGCTTACATAAGGTCTCACAAATAGATGTGAGGGAATAATGAACGGTTCCACTGCATTGTTTCTGCTGCTGCCAGAGGAAATCCTTAAGGTGGACCTGACAGACGGAGAACCTGAAGGTCAGGAGCTCAGAGGAAAAGGTGGAATAAACAGAGGGAGGAGCTTATAAACAAACCATGCTGTTCAGAGCTGATATCATACTGAGACTCCATCATGGGGGAGAACATTACTTCTGAACGTGACAGAGAAGCTGCTTCACCTTTAATTTAAGGTATTTCATAAATAAAAAAATAAATTGTATAAATAAATGTCACTGTGAGAATTCAAGTGAAAAATGTCAGGAAAAAAATGATTGGCATCTTTACTTAATCAAATTTGGCCCCTCGTTGCAAAACATTTGGACATTCCTGGTTTAAGGGGAATTGGACGCACCAAATTGCCCCCATATAATGTGTGCGCGCCCGGTGATGGATTGGTGCCCTGTCCTGTATCTGCCAAACGTTCTCCCCTGGATGGGCATGGGGAACCCACAGTGACCCTAATAGAGGATTAAGTGGAAGATAACTGATGGATTGTGGGTACTGAAGCTGCCTCGTAGTTCATATCAGCAGCAGCAGAACAAATTACAAGTCTTTTTCAGAGCTCGTTATTTTAGAGCCTTTCTCTGACTGAATTTGCTCTCTAACTGCTGCTTCCTGCCTCGTACCTCACCTATGTGCCGTCCGCACGCGCGAATCTGCACAGATCTGATTGGCTGAGCAGCAACTTAATACACATTAACCTGTTGGTTCAGGTCGGTTCGGGTCGGCAGTGAACAACGTCTTGGTCTCTAACCAAGGAACCCTGAACTCCAGCAGTCCCACAGAAGGCTTTTAATCTGAAGGTCAGTGATCCTGAGGGACATCTCTGATTCGAACCGTCGACCTGACCGCCAGACGTTCATCGAATCAGATTCAAAATAACAGAAAGTGAAGCAGCAGCTGTTTTTATGGACTCTGAAGTGAAGCAGCTCAGCGTGGCGTTTGTCATGAAAAGGAAGTGAAGTGTCACTTCCTGTCAGTGTGTCGCTGAAGGAAACCATCAGATCATGTATCTTCAGAACTCACAGGACCGCCGGCTTAAGAACCCACGTGACCCGAGACGACGGACGTTGGGTTTTATTAACAGTTCAGCGCGGCGGCCCGGTTTGTGCGCTTCACCGAGGCACCGCGCGGTGGAAGACGTTTTCCTGTGTTTCAGCGCTTCCTGTACGCACCACTCCCTTGAAAGCCACAGCGTGATGTTTGTAGATGTGAACTTTCAGTCTCACGTCAGTGACTCTAAATCAGGCCTCATGATCACAAACAGCTCCGGCGTTCTGCACACGTCTCCGGAGAGCCGGCGGTATTCCCCTCACATGTGACCACAACGTTTCCCATCAGAACACAGCAACACAATTACAAAACATTTGGCGGAGGAACGTAAAGAACGTGGAACTTAGAGACAGAACCCTAAAGATCACAGCCTTAAATCACAGCGGTTCTACTTTATTTAAAGGCTGAGCTGCAGCTGATATCCAATTATTAAATTATTAAATACAGCAGAAATTCCCGTTAGAATTTGTTTCCCTCCAAATTTAAGGAATGCCATTTAAAAGACTTTAATTTAGCCCCGCCCTGTGGTTTCGGAGAACATGCCAAGAAGTTAGAAGCAGATAAACTGAATGCGCAAAATGACAAAAAATGGGTGTGGTTTTAAGCTGTAGTAATCCAGTGTACAGTGGCGCCCCCTGTGCACAAATGACCCACAGATCACAAATGATCTAAAAAGTGTGCAACATGAATCAAATTTAAAAGTAGTGTGCGCTCACTGCGTTATTTGTAGCGCTCACTTCGTGCCAGACGACTAACAACTGCGGGATGTGGAAAGCGGGCTTCACACAACGGCTGGGATAGGAACGAGCTTTATTACAGACAGTATTAACCCTTTAACTGCCAAAAGTCCTGCTCCTGTCCCATGGCGTTCTCTTCCTGCACCATAAAAAGACCGCCGCGTTGCCGGCCCTCCAGTCGTCCCTGACTCAAACCTGAATGGCTGAATGTTCTAATTAAAAGACAGCGCCCCCCACAGGCACTGCAGATTCATCCTCTTCATCTTTTTGAAAAAACTTCTGAATCTGACGAACCGGCGCTGGAACATTCTCTGTATTCCACCAGTGATGTCACGTCGTAACTTCCTGAAATTTCTGTAAACCGCTGGCTCTCCGTCAAACTAATTTTATTTTACATCTCACATTTAAAAGCTAAATTAACGTAAATTCTTTACGGTGCTCCATTAGGTGGCGCTTAGACTTCAATAACAACAGTTTCTCTGTAGCTTACAGTAGCACAATCTAACCAGGGCCCACTGTAGTGGGAAGGCTTTCCACAACATTCTGAAGCATGTCTGTGGAGCGTCAGTTGGACTACAGACCACAGTTTTAGAACTACAAATCCATCATCATTATGATCAGAGGAGGAGGTGACACTAAAAGTAGCTGCTGGTTTTATTCAACGCTGTGTTTCGTTTTTCAATTCATTGATCACAGAAATGTTCAGAATCACTTCCACCTCATACGACTTCTGAGTCAGATGGAATTACACAACAGAATCTGATTTCTTTGATACAAGGCCATGTGCTGGCGCTGTTTCGCTCCAGGACCACACCGCTGACATTACCAGAACACGGTTCTCGGTGTCAGAACCGGACTGTGTGATGCCCGGTAATGCACAGGGGTTAAAAAGTTTACATCCTCATCACCTTACAGTTCAAATCTTGACCTTAATTTCCTAAACCCTTTTAAACTTTTTGCTCAGATCTTTCTTATTATCAATATTATGATGTTTTCGTGGATAAAACAGTTCGGGCAGCCAACACCGTAAATCCTACAGACATCAAACTTGCAGTGTAGGTGCCGCTGGTGTAAAAAAACCAAACCCAAACACACATCACACCCATTGTCTACAACTGGCTTTTTTGGGGGGGTTAAATTAGCTTCTAACTTCTACCCCAAAATTTTTCCGAACTACACACATTATTCCCCGGACTCCAAACAAACAACTTAACAAATAATTAACAAAATTTGAAAACCCTACTTTCACAAACTAGTCCTTGGTTTTTGGGTCCTGTGTGTTTGGTATCTCATTTCAGCAGAGCATGCACTTCAAATATTATACTAAAAAAAAAAAAAAAAAAAAAAGTTGGACGTTTGCATTTTGTCAGGGTTCCACGTACAGATGAATCCATACATCATAATTTTAATGAATTCGTCATTTATAAAACACGTTTCACTCAAAAAATTCTACTTCACACAAACATCGAGCATCAGATTAAATTCGGTGCACTTGTGTCTTTAGGGGCTGCTATAACGGCCATAATTATTGATTTATTATTGATTATTTGGTCTAACAAAATATAGGGGAACGGGTTTGTGGGTAAAAATGTGAAAAACAGAAGATTAAACACATAACAGTCCTAATAAATCCCCCCCCCCTCTCTCTCTCACACACACACACTTATGAATATAAACATATATGTATATATGGTATAATATAGTATTGTGTATGTGCAATGCGCGCGGGTTTAATTATTAAGACCTCATTACTACGTCATAATCAGAGCTTTACCTTAATGATGCTGGCTTTTCGCGGTATTCCACATTTCGGTTCTGCCGCGCAGTCCGGTTCCGCAGATCCAGCCGGTTCCGGTCCACACTCCCCGTTGGATACGGACACGGGCTGCGGTACCGCTCCCTGAGTGGCGGCGGCGCCATCGGGCGGCACCGCGTCGCAGTTGTCGGTAAACTCCGCCATGAGCGCAGGGCCGGAGCCCGACCGTCTGATCTCTGCTTACCGGGAGCTGGGCGTTAAAGCGCGGGCGTGTTTCCGCTCCGCCGGCGGCATGTGGACTCCATGTACGAGGTTTCCTGCTCCGCCGCCGCCGCTCTGAACCTCATTGTTCAGCACAACATCCAGCCGCCGAGCTTTCCTCCCCAACACTGCCACCTGCTGCTGCACCGCGGCACACGCACCCCGAAACCAGCCTCCGAGCCCCAACGTCCGCACAGCCCGGGAACCATCCTACAACCGACAACGAACATCATCACTGACTGACATCACAACAACTGTCCACATGTTCTACATTAAAGAACCCACACCAGAACAAAGGTTTAACAAGATTTTAGTTCTCTGTTTTACTGGGAAACTTATTTTAAAACCCTCGCACCCTCTGCCTTTACAGCCTCAGCCCTCACAACTCTGACAGCCTCAGCACTCACAGCCTCCGCCCTGGCAACCTCCGATTTTACAGCCTCAGCCCTCACAACTCTGACAGTCTCCGCCCTCACAGCCGTCGCCCTCGCAACCTCTGCCTTTAAAACCTCAGCCCTCACAACCCTGACAGCTTCTGCCCTCACAACCCTGACAGCTTCAACCCTCACAACCTCTGCCTTTACAGCCCCCAGCTTTACAGCCTCCGCCCACAAAGCCTCGATACTTATGGCTTCAAACCTCAATCTCACAGCCTCAATCCTTGAGGCTACATTTTAAATCTTCAAACCCATGACCTCAATCTCTCACGCCTCAGCTCCTCATCAACCAAAGATCTTAAATTCTAAAAAAAAAATCAGAGTTTGATATTCATAAAGTCTCATTTGCTAAGTTCACTGCATAGTAAACCATATAGTGAATAAGGGGACAAGTGAATTAACATTACAGGTTTAATACTGAACAAAAATCAACATGACATAAATAACAATAATAATTATTATTAGATTGGTCATTCGTCTTAGATAAGGTCACAGTGATGCTGAGGCCTATCCCAGCAACAACATAACTTTAACATTGTTCTAAAGCAGATTCTCTTCATACAGTGTGCTAACTAAAGATCCCTGAATGAAACAAAACCAAATTCATTGTTCTTTAACCGTCAGTCCTGATCCACCTCCTCCACATGCAGCGTTATTCGTTATTATTTTGAATATTAATGACGTTAAAACTGACAGTTTATTAGAGGAAATAAAGCAACTTCCCCAATTTTTACTGTTCATGGACGATGGCTCCGTCCTAAATCGCACATTATAAACTAAGTAGTGCTGAAAATCAGGCCCTTCAGCAGTTGTCACTACGGTCGTTGTCCACTACTCACTGCGTGTGTGCAGTTTGGGACGCGGCCCTAAATTGAGTCTTGTTTTTAATCGTTAACGGATTAAAGTTTAAATTTAAGACAAACCGTGGTTTAAGTTACGGTCAGTTGCATTAATAAACTTTGTTAACGTTAAAAATCGAAGGTAATATTTAGTGAAATTAAGTTAACCAACGTAACTCGACCCTTAATAAAACCAACAAACTGTTGTCTTTGCGTAGCGACGCGAACCGAACCGTTAGGAGATTTGTTTGCGTAAATAAATCCCTTTATTTGTTTAAACATGTTGGCTGCGTCCCAAACCGCACAGTTGGAGAACATTAAACGGTTACCTCACGGTTACTCGCGTTCTACTCATTAGTAATTTGGCGTGTGGTTTGGGACACAACCGGTTGCCGTCGAGTTTGTGAAGTTTGACTGCAGTCGGTTAACTTAAGCGAACTTTTAAATCAAGTCTGGACATTAAAACCGCTGTGTGAATTCAAAACTCACCTTAATGAAGATAAAGATCCCGGTTCGGTCCTTTTCCTTTCTGTTTTTTGTTGTGAGTACTCCAACGGCGCCCTCTGTCGAGTTCGGCAAGTCACTTCTAAAGCACTAAATAAAGTGTAAGCCTGCAGAGGGGTCACAGATACTACCTGATCTGTAGTATGCATACTAAACAGTGTTCATACACAGACAGCGCCGCCTGTTCATGTACTGTGTAATACCCAAGTATGCACCCAAAGTCCCGCCCCCACTGTGCTTTAGCCTCTTGATAGGTCGCTTTAATCTAAAGGAACCAATCAGAACACTAAGCTGTTTTCCCGCTAGAAATTTATTTATTATTATTTTTTAAATAAAGAACACGATATATACAAAACGAAAAATAAACAAAAGTTTATAAACGATAAAAATAATAATTACTTGGGTTTTTATGTTTGTAGACTGTCAAATTTTTCCTGTATTTCAAAAACGTCAGTGTAATTAACTGGTCTTCTGACGCCCTCTAGTGGTAAGTGTTCATTATGATTTGCATCGTCCATCCCCTGTGTGTATATATCGATCTAATCTCATTGATTCAGCTCCTCATTGCTCCACTAGGGGGCACTTAAAGCTCAAAAATAAAGAACTAATCCACCACACTCACTCACTCACTCACTCACTCAGCCCCGGTCTGTAAATCAGTAAAAACGACTCGGGTTCATTTTTATACTAAACGAGTTTCAAAATTGTAATTTTTGGCTTCAAAACAACTGTTTTAACGTTTTTTTCCCCCCAAACCAGTGAATGTATACATAATATACGTAATACTTTCAAAGTTTACAGTTTTGATGGGTCTAGTGCCGCCTGCTGGCTGCATCGCTCAAAGCCGCCGTGTTTTTAGAATTCCACAGGGGTCGCTGTCCTACCACTGGGTCACTAGATTTACTGACAACAAAATCTAAAAAAAAAAACAAAAACCCTTTGTCCAAAACCATGATGTTGGGATTTTGGGGTGGACGCAGACTGAGGGAGGGGTTTGAGGATGGCCTTCTCCTCCATTCTCCCCTCATTCTAACCGATAACTCGTCATGCTCCCACCACCGTGCTTCACTGTCATTTACATTTACATTTACATTTAGTTATTTAGCAGACGCTTTTATCCAAAGCGACTTACAGGTATCCCAACTTGGT